>JAGDQP010043823.1:4552-16097 GCA_022664845.1 Lepisma saccharinum | reverse complement strand
AGGTGTCGGGCAAGTGAGCTGCTTGGTAACTTGAAGGTACTATCTCTACATTTGCCTGACGTGACTGAGGAAAACCCTCAAAAACATGCGCAACATTGAATCGATAAGGTGCATACAATGGTTTATTTAACATTTTCTCCGCTTTAAAATTAGGATATCGAGACATGTGCATTTAATCACAAGAAAACTTAGAATTTCACCAATAACCCAAACTTTAAGAATTGCTTTAGATCATTCCTGGCCGCTTAAACATTGGACTCTCAATCACTCACGATCAACATTTAGCGTGTAAAGGCAAGAAGGTGTGATTATGTGCATTTGTTCTTCTAGCAGACGTGGTAGTTAGGACGTGTATTTAAGTGCTCTGCGTGTCTATTATATGATACACTAGGCTTGAAAACTTCCAATCCTCCCTCTGACGCAGTCGTTAAAAAACAAACAATTGAATTAAAATATATTTCTTTTCGAATACTCACGAAAAGTAAGGGATCTGATAAAGCTATTGGGGATTTTCTACACTTCTCTTTGTGACTTTTATTGATTTCGAACACAACAGAAAGTGCATTCACATGCTTTACAAGGCTTCACCTCTCTTGTTCTCTCTTCACAAAAGCCTGACTTCGATTACATATGGCGGCCGAACAGGCTTACTTCAGTTATATATGGCGGCCGAAAGGCTCACTTCAGTTATATATGGAGGCTGAACGGGCTCACTTCAGTGATATATGGCGGCTGAACGGGCTCACTTCAGCTACATATAGCAACCGAACGGGCGCCATTATGTTACATATGGCGGTCGAACGGGACAAAACGGTTAGTTATATTTGGCGGAGTAACTGGATGAATTAATTTTCATTACGCCTCGTTTCTCGCGCGAAAGACAGGGTGCGTTGAAGGCGAACTGTTTGGCTCCGTAAAATTTAAACCATTGGAACACAATACATTAGGCACCATAGCAAGCGTTGGAGATTCTATGCCTCGCTATCCGACCAGTCGGTGACGAACGCACTCTCTTGTTACTCCCTTTCCACATAGTTCGCTTTACGATGGAGCACAGAAGTAATTAGAAAGCGTATGAATATTGTGTGTGTGTGTGTTCTTTTAAGGAGGCATATTAGTGTGCTCTGAATTTTATTATTCCTACAAAATTAAACAATATATGTATGTTTGGAAGTGAATTTAAGTTCTATAGCTACTGAAAATGGAAAACTACAACCGATACCTATATAGTACAACAATGTGTAGGTTAAATCATCAACATATCCTTTGTTAAGCTGAATTAAAAGTATATGGGAGAAGGGTTATCAGACAGCACCAAGAACAATTTAATGCGTGAAGGAGTGTAGTTACTTCGTAAGTTAACATGGAAAGATATGCTACAGTTCTTTTCTCTCCAGAACATTACAACTCTGAGATGAAATGGTAACCACAAATTACATCAAGTACCATACTTCCCCAGGTAACGCACAGAAATGGTGAAGAACAAATGACAGCTGTGTGGCATGATGTTTACAATTTATGCAATGTTGGACAAAAGAAATTTTGTTTTACGAATTAAAAGTTATTTCCACTGTTCTAAGGTACCTTCCCTCTCGCCCCTACCTCTTAATTTCTACAATTTTATTTCCCAAAAGAAAATATTTTGTAACTTAGCTTTCACAGTATTTAAGCCGAGATAATAACTTCTACAAATACTTATTCAAAATAAACTTTCATTATAATCATCGTCATAAGAGGCAAACGCTGTTTAGGAACTCCATAAATACATCTAACTAATTATTAGCCTACAAACGATTTTCTCTTTTTCGTTGTGGTAAGATTCAGTTCGTTACTTGTTAAATTACCCGAGACTCGGTTAAACCCTCTTTTCCTCTTTTCCCCGACATTAAGTGATTTTTAATCGCTTCTTGGTGAGAATTTAGCGGTTGGAGTCATCTCTAACTATGACTTTACTTTGTAGAAAAAAAAATCCTATATTATTTCAAAATGAAAGAATAGAACGCAAAATTCCTTTAAAGATTGTTTACTGCAAGTTAAAAAAGCTTCAAATGTGTAGGAGAAAAAAATGTTAGTTCTAGAGATTAGAAAAAAAACAATCTGCAAGAACTAGTCTGTCGCACCTAAAAGACGAAAGGTTGGGGTAATCCATTAATTTTATTAAACAAACAACTAGGAGGAGTCCAAAACTCACATCCATTCTTTCCTCCCATGTGTCGTTTAGCTTCCAGACAGAGAAAAAAAAAAATCAAGAAAGGCATGTGCTATGGTACAAAAACCTGGCTGAAATAAGATTCCTACTTAAGGTGGGTGTTCTTAACTTTGAGTACATAGTTTCAGCCTACTACGACTTAGCCCATTCACTTTCAATCGGCCGTCTTTTCCCGGTGACGGGCTAATCTCTAGTTTTAAGTTTAAATGTAATATGTGATATCGAACCTGATTTTTCTAACCTTTGTCATTGATTTCAAAATACATGTAAGTACAAAGAAAGAAAAGGAAAAGTTAAAGGGTACACCAACAGATGGCAGTGCATACTACAGGGATTCTTTACGACACGCATGCAGTCTAGTGGAATTCATAGGTTGTAAGAGCGTGGGTAGGCGAAACTTTGGGAACAAATGCCATCTTGATATCGACTTGCGGGCAGTCCTGAATCAAGAATTCCCGAAAAGCCGGGAAGTTTCAAGTCAGGAATTCCCAAGACGAATTCACGACAGTATCCTATCCAGATTGTTTCGATTTTCGGAAAGTTTTCTGTTCACGTTTCGGTTAAGTTATCAATTCTTTTCGATTTTCCGAAAGTTTTCTGTTCCATGACTTTAGTTAAGATAATTGTACCCTCTTTTGCGCCTACTGAGTATTTTGCAAGCTACTATTTGTGTAATAAATACTAGGAAATAGCTATATTTTTGGGAGTTCAAGAATTAAACCTTTAAACAAGATAACTAGTTATAAGTACGTTGATTTTACTAGTTTCTCATTTAGGATGTTAAGAATTGCTAAAATGTAATTCAAGCATTGGATACAGCAACACCTATCGTAATTTCTATTTAAAATACAGTGTGTTACAAGTACACGTATTCAACCTATAAAAATTAATGATAATTTTTTTTAGGAATAAAATAATAATAATAATAATAGGTAGGCTTAAAAGGGCCAAATTTTTTAGATGATCAACCACAAAAATTGATTATTTTTTTTTAATTTTGGTCAAGATTCTACCTAAGTTATTAGGTCAAAATTCAATTTAAACTGTTGAATTTTATTCTAAATTATTTTTTATTATTAAATTCCTCTATTTTTTTGTTGTTGTTGAAATTAACCTAAAATAATATTTAAAGTAATGATTTTCAACCTGTTTTTGTCTCGCAGCACCCCTGAGGCGTTGATCAATCATCGAGCCTCCCTAGAAAGTCGACACGTGGGAAATAGAAGCGTCCAAAAAATAGTATTCTCAAGAATCTTCAGTGGTAGTCTTCACTTTCTTTTTGCACGGTACAAAAACTAGCTACGGCGGAACTCTCGACCGTGTACTGACAAATCAGTTGAAGTATCCACTAATCCAGGAATGTGCTCCAAATAATTTAACAAAGGGTTCGCAAGAAAAAAAAAAAACAACACAACACATTTTTTTCAAAATCCCTATATGGCTTAAATCGCAACAGCGTTACCGGTATCCTTCCTTCAAAAGCGGTAGCGCATACAGCGAACATATTATTCACGACACTGTTTTTACCTAGCGATTGAACGGTGCCATATCATCCTCATACTCAATACTGGAAACTTTGTGAATGACTGTTATAGGACGTGCATAAATTTGAAAAGTCCATTCATTTGATTTTTCCTCGCCAGCAATTTCGACAATGGGTGGAACAAATATAAATATTTAGCAAGGGGCTTACGCAAGCTCCCTTTAGCACACCCCTGCACTAATCTTCTATTCCAAGTACTCCTGGTCAGCCATCTCTGCACCCTGGATGGGAGACACTGCTTTAAATTTTAGTGTTTGTTGTGTTGTATAGTAAGCAAGCTAAATGCAATACTTCAACATCGAAAAACCAGCAAAAGTGAACGTGGGAAAATATGGTGCTACGGACATACAAGACAAGCAAAGTAGTTCTTTTCTTTCCAGCGTAGTTTAACTAGAAAACGAAAACTGCACATACTTTCCCTATGAAAATATAAAGGAGATGATAATCGTTTAACAAAGATGAGTACCATCTAGTCGATATTTCGATCACAAATGTTTAATTAAAATTAAGAATTTTATGAACACAAGAGTAAGCGTATATATAATTCAATCAACCCACTACCCACTATTAGCATACACATTAAACCTGTTACTGTCCATAAAATTTAATTTAATCTTAATGTTATCATTAAACCACTACAGATGTAAAATATGTCAACCATTGTTATATTCCAGGTTGTTCCGAAATAATTGGTCGTTTTCGTACCTCACAGTACTCCTCAGTTTTGGAATAGAGTATACAAACATGTTTAAAACAGGCCTCGCTTGTAGCGACATCTCTCTGTCAACGATTCGTATGGTTCTCAATCCCATCCCTGAGGAAACGTAGCTCCTGCGAGGCAATGAAGTCCTGGAAAGCACTATCCCTGTTTTTAAACACCCTGTCTTTCTGAGATGCGTAAATATATGGTAGACGGTTGGTGCTAACTTCGGGGAGTATGGAGGATGCAGTAGTACTTCATGGCTCAGCGAATTTAGTTTCCGTTTCGTATTTTTTGCCACGTGCTGACGTGGTGTTTAGCGTTGCCTGCAAAAAGCAGAGAACCCTTGCTATTGATCAACGACGAGTGATGCTTTTTTGCACAACCATCGGGGCATATCGTCAATTTCTGTAAAGTATGTTACAACGGCAATGGTTTCACCAGGAAGGATGAACTTGTAATGGACAATACACAGTGCTATTCACAACACTATCAACTTTAAAAAAGTGTTTAGTTCTCATCGATGGAGTTGGTTCTCATTGAAGCATCGAACTGTTCAATCTGTTATTCTTAAGACAAAATTTAATAACACATTTCCAATAGGCCTTTTTCAACTTTCAAAATAAAATGTTCTGTTTAAGCGTTATTGTAATAAAATTGTACTGTTTTAGGCTTATTGTAGGAGGTAAATTCTGTACCCAAGTGCTACAAAGTGATAAGTAACAAATCCGTTTTTTTTTTTTTCAGAAAACAGGAAACACTACTTATACTTTCATATACAAATAAATGGACAAACTATTCGTATATAATACCTGAGACAATTGAAAACAATGTACAACAATGCACAAACAATTGAACGTCACAAGATATAGAAACATTTTACGCATGGAATATATCAGTTTATGACCTCTGAGTAAGTGATATTTTCAAGGTCATATATGCCAATCCTCTACCTAACCCATATCGACTGAACCAAAGATATCTCGAATAAAATTCACGCGAAATAAAAACATTGTTCTATTGAACTATCAGATTTACGCTTTGAAATATTTTTTTTTGTACATACAAATAAAAAAAAAGCATTCCACATTGCAATGTCATTCATTTTCACTTTCATTATTATCATCACATCGCTATAATCTTCAGATTTTGATAAAATTGAAAGCAAATGGGTGAGGCTGCTACACGAATACAGTTACTGGAAGCACAACAGTCAGCTTTCACTTAACAACAGCGGTAGATTCTGTACATATTAGCACTGCATCTTGCACCGAACAATGTGTTATGGTCAAATTCTGTCGTTTGAATGGTTGCTACACCATATCCTTAATTTGTATATTAACTTCAGGACAGTGCTCGACGTGGGTTAGAAAGGGAACGGTTGCAAAAGAAGCCTAGAAAAGGTATAAGGAAGGTATGCTTGCACCTAGTGGCGGTGGTTCACTATTGAAAGTACAGGCAATGAAAAAAATGAAAACTCAAATTAATAAAATGGTACGCCGAATCCAAAATGAAAAAGGTGTGCCCCCTCTTGTCCCCCAACTTCTAGTACTGTTAAAGGATGCAGATTGAAAGAAAATACTCTATTAAGTAGGAATTGCATCAAGATTTTCAGTTTGGTGGGTTGCAAAGTCAAAATTGGGAGGGTGAAAGCGCAGTGTTGCACGGTTTGTATCGATTTTTGACTGTAAAAAAATTTTAAGTTGGGGTGCCCTCGAGAATTTGAGGGTGACACCCCCTCCACAGAGCTAACGGGACACTTAAAACGTACAGGAAAGCGCGCGTTCTTACTTACGTACGGACAAATTGTGTTACTAACAGATAACTTTTAGCACCACGGCTAATATCATCAAATCAGATAATTAAATCAAACATTAGATTATACATAGTGATAGAATGAAGCACTTAGCTGCATATCATAATGAAGAGAACATTTGAAATACAGTAGACGTCCGCTTAACCGGTCCCGGTTCAACCGGTCGCTCAGCTGAGCTAGAAAAATATTAATTTCCTGTTTCTGCGTTTTATTCATCTGTTCAGCTTTGAAGTGATGTATATACTGTATTCCATAAATTCTGTTTTACCAACCATTTCGGTATCCGGCCTAGGTCCGGTCAAGAGGGCGCCTACTGTAGTTTAAATATTTTAAATAAGGACAATTGAAAATTGTAACGAATACTTTTTGCGTTCACCAGTAGATGGGGAGAAATGTAAAACTGCCTTTTTTCTCATTTTAATTGCAAAATGGAGTATTGCTTCTCTACTAAATTTATTTCATTAGCTTCAGTAGATACTAACTGCTTTACATTATGGTTCGAATAGGTTAATAAAATTATTATCTTTCATAAAACTTTGTATCTACGAATTTCGTCCATTGATTTCGCTGAAAGTTCTCCTTTTCAGGCATTTCTGAATGCGAGTCAGTGAATGTTTTATCATCTCGCTTCTAGAGCTACTATTATGCAAACACGTTTCCCAAGCGATTTGCGAAACACACGTTCTACAAAACAATGGAAGCAAATGAGCACATTCATGCAAATCACGCCCGAGTTTCTGCGGTCGCGTTCTCAAACACAGCAGTCGTTGATCTAGAGAACGCGCGCGTTCTATTTTATAATTAAGCATAAACAACCCCCTCCTCCAGATAAAAACGAAGGAACAGAAATGAACATTGTAGAGTTTCCAGGCGTTCAGGGTAGTTGCTGGGCACCCTTCCTATATGGGTCATTTGCAAAATGTAATGGCAACACTAACATCTTTATTTTCCGGCATCGTTTTCTTTCTTTTTTCTTAACCCAGCTGCTCATGTGTGCTATGAGCAAAGGTCGAAAAGTGTTGCCAGTATTGCTCAGAAGTTTCCCTCGGATGTGGATAGTCGGAGTGATTTGGAATCTGGTTAAAAGTCTAAGAATTACAAATTTTAAATGAATGAATGTTTGGTGTTTCTAATTTAAACTATTCTTACTTATTATATTTATGTACTAATCTGAGGGTTACTGCTAACATTTCTTGTTGTGAAAATGACAGGCCTTGCACCAAATCTTGCCTGGATTGAACAGTTTGTTGAAACTTGCTCAAAAACTCGTCGAACGATGAAATCGACATCCTAAAATACTGTGCTTATAAAATTTGTCCCTGTCGTTCCTCAATTTTCCGTACAGGCTACGAAATGCTCCATCCACATCTCTACTAGAGTTTATAGGATGTGCAGCCAAGAGCGCCGATCCCGGGGTCTTTGGGAGTCTTCCCCCCCCCCCCAATGTTGAAATGGGCTCCCAACTAGAGTTTATATATATTGGACTCTGCGTTATCACGCCTGGAATTGTTGCAGACATAGCTATTCGTATTGCTTAAACAACTCTCTATAACTTCTTTAAAAAATTCCACTGCAGTCTTAAATGACTTTGTCACTACACTCTTAAATTACTTTTCCACTATCTATACCAATAGTTTTCAACCTTATAACCGCCACGATATTAATCAGTAATTTTAATAATCATTCTTTTGGATATTTTTAATGAAAATTTTTGGTAAGCATAATTTGTGACAATTTCTCTTTATTGTAGTATGTAATATTCATATAACGAAACGATCGCAATTTTTGATTTATAAATGCGTATGTGAAACGTTGATTTGTTTTATAACCAGGCTGTTAATGTGTTGACTCACTGTACAAAACGTTAAGAAAGTGCGTCTACACTACCACCTCTTTTTGCGTTCTTTTCTTACGTAGAGACAGAATCTCTTTCGTCAACACATGGGTCACTCTTTTTTTCTACGCAGAAATTATATAGTTACTAGATGTAGAGAAATAGCACATTAAACCATATGCTAGCAGTCGTTTAAGCTCATTTTATGTTGCATTTTCATTGTATATTTGTATTCTGATAACCTATATAAACCTAAATTGTAAATTTCAATGTTCATTTTTGTTACACCTTATTCCTTATGTGAGAAGAGAGAAAAGTACGTAACTTACGACTCAGACGACAGTTTCTTCTTTTGTCTCTTCCCATGGTATTAGACGCGTGACGATGAATCATTTGATTTTCTACGCAAAATTTTGATGTCTTCGTCGTATTTAGATTGAAAGAACACAAACCCTAATAGCCGTAGCTTTCAAGGTCGATTTTGTTATTTTATCTTATGTTTATATATGTCCATATGACCCATGTGAGCTCAGAATGTAAGAGCCAATGTTCATGTAATCATATGTTAGCCTTTGTACGAATCAATTACCTTATTTGGATATGCATCGAACAACAGCTCACGTGACCACATGAGAGTCAGACAATTCATCACTTTTGTAAGTCAGTCGGTTTTGAAAGTCTGAAGAGTTGTTTCGTTAGCCGTTATAGTAGCGAACCAAAAATTATTCTGATCACGTAATCGACGGTTTTGGTTCTATAAAACCTAAAAAGGTTTCCGAGAACAATAATTATTTTTCGGAAAATGGCAATGAACAGTAAAAGTTTGTGTCATTTCGATACCGCACGTTAGCATGTGATTTCTTTGGAGGTACAAAGAAAAAGGAACGGCTCGCGTTACACAAACAAAAAGGAAAATTGCAATAATTTCGTGTAACAATTACTTTCGTCGAACTATCTGTAACTTCGTGGTATTTCATCTTCGTACATTCCTTTAAGACAGAAAGGAAAGCGTCATTTCTAAGTGACAATGACATGTATGAAGTTGTTCTTTTCATTACAGCAAAAAGTGTAAGCAATGGTCTTGTTAACCTATACCGACCATGTTTAACGATGTGTTTGTTCTAGAATATATTAGTGAGCGAACAATGCCAAGTACATTCGAGTCTACAAGTACTTGCTCGAGGACGTCATCTTTCTGCAAAATATCTGGACTGGACTATCGCCCTCTCAGTGCTTAAGTGTTTCTTCGTCTCTACCCTCCCACTTCCCTCCTCACTTATCATCAACAACGTTCGAACTTTTGGATTGTCTTCAGATGAACTGTGAGTATTAAGAATTTTAAAAAGAGCTCTTAGCGTTACAACTTCTGAGATATCTCTAGCCAAATATCTTTATTTTTATTTTTTTTCCTTCTGGCTTAATATACAAATAATCTCTTTTGTAAAATTTTTGTAAATATATTTCTCTTGTTTTTTCTTTCCATCTTCATTTAAATTTATATATTTTGTCACAAAATACAAAAATTTGCTTTTATTTATGCTCAAAACTTTAGACATATTCATAGGTAATCTATTTGTATAAGAATCAAAACAGTGTGACTAGGTATAATTCATTTTGGAAAAACCTTGTCATCATTATTTCTTGTATATTAAAGCAATTTAAGTAACTTGTGAAAGTGATCCTGCATAAAAATCAATGCATATAAACAATCGAAACCTAATAACCAATAAGATATCTGTGTATTCGTCTCAACTGCTGATGATCACACATAAAATCGGTGACAACCTCTTTCTGTTCGCGTAAGATTTGATAACAATGTGCTCAGTAATATTTTTCTTCTGTAAAAACTTATTCCATTTACACTATAAGTTAAGATTTTGTTAACTCTACAGATGCAATAATGTTATTAACTCAATCCACCACTGCCCTGCCTGTTTAAAGCCCATCCTTTGAGGTGTCAAGATGTCTCAATGACAAGCTCAAATTTCTCATTAACACAAATCTTTTACTGTAAGGCGTAAACAAACAATAAATTCCCAGTAAAATATGACAGTACAAGAACCCCTTTGGGTAAAGGGAAGAGTGACGCAAGAATTATACTCACAAAAGAAGTTATATCCATTTAGCGAGTGATTTTCTTTGTGTCACTATGGTGGAATTGTTTCCTTTGTAATAAAATTATGAGTGTTAGTATCCTCCCTTACCCCATAGTGATACAAAGAAAGTCACTTGCAAAATGGATATAACTTCTTTTGTGAGTAGAACTCTTCCGTCACTCTTCCCTTTACTCCAAAGGGATTCTTGTACCGATATCACTTATTTTGTAAGACTACATATTTAAAAACAAGTGCATAATCTTCATACAAAAGGTCGATTTTGGACCATGGGAGGGGCCGTATCTCGAAAACGGTAACTCCTATGAAAAAAACTAGGGTACCCATACTGCTCCGCAGCATTGTAAAATAAGGGAATTGTATAGATAAATAAAAGAAGTAATGAAGTATTAGAAAAGAAGAATGTTGTAAAATAAAGGGCAAACGTAGAAGAGAAAATATTATTATAAAACAATAATTATTTTAAAAAATCTTTAAATATACAAAACTTCTTTCCAAATGACGTTAGCAAAAGGTCGACCTTCTGATTTTAGTTCCATTTTTACATTCTCAAAAGGCCTCGCATGAGATGTAACATATAACAGGTCGTGACTGAAAACAGATTCAGGCAAATATATACCTACCGTTTCGATAGTTTGCCCTTTCACCTTTTTTTTATCGTCATACAGAATGCTAGTCGAATTAGAAACCGTCTTCTTTTAAAAGAAAATGGAAAAGTAGTATCAGATGGCGTCCTATCAATGCGAGGAAGAAGTACTCTTTGGCTAACATGAGCTCAGTTGTAATTTGTCGATCTATGAAGTTGTTATACATTTTGTCAACAATTAATCTTGTGCCATTTAGTAAGCCTTGTACTGCGTTCCAGAGCTGAAACCGCACCATTTTGGTGACCCGGCCTGATCTGAACATAGGTACCCTTGCTACCCTGTGACGCGGTAAGAAACTTGACTGAAATGGCCAGATTGACTCGGTCTGGGAACTATGACGATTGCGAATTTTACGGATCGTATTTTTCGTGCTCTGCGGTAACACCTCCTGTGCCGGTCACCCCATAAAGAAACTTTGTTCAAACGCAAGGAAATAATTAAAAACTCTTCTTTGTGTCTGGATCACCGTGTCAGCCGACTCCGAAGCATAGACCTGGTACAAAACTTGACCCGGTGACCCATTTCAGCTCTGCTACGTTCAAGTTCCTCGATAACATAACAATAGAAACTTGTTTAGCTGTAGAATATGTGGTGGTAAGTCACTCATTTATAAACTGTCCAAAAATCCAGTGGGGTATTGGAGAAGTTCAGTTTCTTAATTAAAGAATTTACACTGAAGTAG
>JAGDQP010043822.1:0-16097 GCA_022664845.1 Lepisma saccharinum | reverse complement strand
TAGAGAGTTCAAACTTTCAGGGAAGAAAGTTCATAAGTAATTCAAGAGTTCTACCTGTGCCGATTTTTCATTTTCTTTCTTGTTCATTGTTGAAATAGCTTCATTGTTATGGCATAATAACAATGAAACGATTTCAACAATGAACAAGATTGTAGGAACAACATAGAAATTTCGTGCAACGAAATACATTAGACACATACGGAGATAGTGCTGCCATCTCTTGTTGAAGATCTTGGCTTTACATTACCCTTAAGGATAATTTGGATAAAGGGCGAAAGGAAGTCTGATGTCCTGGCTTTTCTGATGTTAGGTTTGTCGTGGTATGATCTATTGATTCAGATAAAGGTGGATTATGGTCAGTTCGGAGTCTGTACTGATTTGTGTAACCAAGTCTTTGTGTTCTAAGCTACTAGTCGATTTTATAAAATGTCTATTGATATGTGTTACTGAAAACTGAGTTCTGTTTTATGTGTTATGCGACGGAGAATTGAGTCTGAATAAAACAACAGTATTTGCAGTACACTTGGTAATTGTTTGTCAGTTGTATATAAAGTCGGGAGGAATATTACTAGATGTGGGCTATGGTTTTGTATGCAACGCAACAGTTACTTTAGAGTAAGCTAGAGGTAACAGGCGTGTGAGCTTGTATTGAGCACAGAAATGCTTCAGATTCAGCAGGTTTACTTTGATACATTTGTTCAACAGAAAAGTATTGGTCCACAAACTCGTAAGTAATTTTACCGAGCCATCCTGGCTGAGGTTTTCTAGAGTTTTCCTCAGTCCTACCAGGCGAATGCTAGGATGGTACCTTAACTCAAAGCCCTGGCCGCTAACTTTCCCATTGTTGTCCCAAGCCTTAGCCCATAGATGCCTGTAGGCTTAAATAAATTCAAATTCAAATTTGTAAGTAATTATACTTTCTATCACTCTTCTGCCAGGGCTCGCTTGAGCCATGACTAGTCTCATTATCGTCAATTGTCCGGGTTTGTGGACATTAGTGCTTCTTAGACGAAAACAACAACACTAACAAGGGAACCTTTTTTGCTGTTCAGCGAGTTTTGACTTCGGAAATGTTTTTGGAGTTGGGCCTTATTTGAAGCATATAGATAGCGAAAATAACACGCATAGACTCGCACTCTGTCATATATTTGTGTCCCGAATAAGTCGAGTCGTGTCATTTGAGCGACTTTTAAGCAGTCAAATCAACCTTAAAGGTGAAATTTTATATTAACTAAATGAGTTATCAGATGCATTTCCGTAGGTTCTTTTACTTGTAGAACACAAATTACACCATGAAAATGTTCGCAAATTGAATGTTTTTTTATACAAACTCCAGTTTATGATCAAAAATGAACGAAATTCCATAGAAAGTAATGCCGTAAAGGAACAACAATACATGGGAAAGGGGAAGGGGCAGGGGATTATAAATACATAAAAAATAATGGTTTCTAATACCTTTTGGGGGCCTAGGGCGCTTGCAATCTCTAAACCACTGATCGACTACACGGTTTTTAAGAAAGAAGCGAAGCGCTGGAGCGAGCATAGCAAAAAAGCGAGTGCACCTCATGGAGATGCGTAGCAAAATCGTTTCGATGCCCAGCGGTTTCGCAATTTGGCAACCTCGGCAAGGCCTCGGGCCTCCGTTACGTTCTTAAAGCTAGTTCTTTAAAAAAAAAGAATTTTACAATTATAAAGTTTGTAATAAATATGTTGTAATTATAAGTAAAATTACAATTCGTTTGTTGAACTTTAGAAACCTAAATAATAATAACGGACTTAATATTTGTTTACATTAATCTTTAAATGGAAGACGAAAACGTGAAATGATGGGGAAACAAATTGATTGAATCACTTTTGAACAAAAAGTCAAAGAAAGTTAAATCTGTTTAGATTGAAAAAAAAATCATTATGCTTATTTTCATTTTAAGAACTTTTTAATTCACTATAATTAGTATTATTGTTTAACTGTTTCATTTAAAGTTCAATTTCGAATATTTATAAAAATAATCAAATCAGTTGCGTTTTCTCGTGCTTACCACAGTTATTTAAAATATTTAACTTTCAAAAAGTTAATAGTAAGCGTTTATGTTAAATAAGATGTTTGAAACAAATATAAGATGTGACATGACAGACGAGAATGGATAAGAGTTGCAGTTGGATGTCAGGTTCAGCATCCAGTCTGTTGCGGCACTTAGTTTTTGTGGAAACAAGCTGAAAAAACAGTGTCGCAAATATAGGTACCTTGTAGATTTCTAATAGCCTTCTGTGCTAAATTTGGGTTTTGCAGGTATTTTACTACTTCCAGGACCATTGGAAAACCTCAGGAAAGAGACCTGTCTATTAAAAGGTTAAGAAATTGCCACCACAAAAGTGACGAAAACGGACACGGATTGTTGGTGAAGCAATAAATGCATAATAGTTTGAGATGTCTCTCTCCTGTGAGCCGTATATCGGTGTTGGTGACTATGCCCATCCATGTCCTTGCTTTAAAAACAATGAGAGAGGTCATTTACCCAAATATCTTGACAAATATACTAAAGGGTGTTGCGAAATAATACATACAAAACCACCTCACGAGATTCCGGACATGGAAATAAAAAGTATAGACATCGAGGGTGGACAAATGCTTCGTTTCGGCGCTATACGTAGGCTTCCGAAAGTGTGCGAAAATGAACTATAGAGCTTGATATTGGAACTCAGGCGGCACGCACCCTCAAAGACTACCTGCTCCATCGAAAAATATCTATTTCAAAATTGTGAAATGGATACCCAAGGGTTTTCCCAAAGAAAATAAGGGATTCTCAGACATTGTGGAGTAAATGGTGGGTCGAAATAAGGAAGAGAGATGAATTTCCGTATGAGTAAAGGTGATAGACGTAATCACGGCCATCCAAACGGACAATGACAGCCTCTTTTACTGATAAGTACACCAAAAGTTCGTTAAAATGCATAGAATTCCTACTCCTGTTTGCTATGGAATCTCGATTTTTTTTTATAAAATCGTTCCGCAAAGGAAATCTGTTTGAGATATCGACCTGGCGCAAACGAACTGTTGTTACTTGCTGCAAAGTGCTTATTTCGACTCAACTTACCTGAAGAAAATCTCTGGGAATCCAAAGTTCATTTTCGTGTAGTGTCGAAACATTTGTGCACCCTCGAGTGGCTATTCTTTGTTTCTTAGTTTCATGTCAGGAATCTAGTGAGGTTTATTTGTCGGTGTTACTTTGAAACCTGTGCGGGTGGCACGTACTTTTTAAAAAGCCGCATATCCGTTGCCCCGAGAGTACTTGCCGAGTGAACAAACTCTTTGCCCTCGTTTGCTCTTGTACTTTGAAGTAAACCGCACTCATATTTTCTCAATTTTAAACAGTTGATATCGGAGAGTATATTTCCAGCCAATTTTAATACCAATACTTGGGAAATTTCGTTACTCTTATCATCGCCACTTTCTCTTTGTGGTGGTATTTTCTACCAACTTGCTATTTTTAAAGACTAAATGGATGCAATGAAAATTAGATAGAGTTTATATCTTTTACTCTTTTGAGGTTGGAAAATATCGCGGAGTACCATTAATACATGATTTGAAGGTAATATATATATATATATATACTTAATATAATAAAGTACAGTCACTGTATAGCGAAAGGGAAGAAGTTCACCGATTACACCGATTATTTGAGAATCCTTGTTATCGAGTATAGGATTTTTTCATGGGGCCCCGGCGGAATGTTCGCGGAGCTCCAGGGCTCCGCGGAGCACACTTTGAGAACCGCTACTAGAACATTTTCCAATTGATCGCATTATCACATTTCATATTTCAATATAAAAACATGTGAAAGCACATTTACTGTTCATATACTTGCCTTATATTCATATCCCATATTTTCAGTAAAGTAGGTAAATTATGTCCCTTCTCCCTTGAAATAACTTTTCAATCACTTATTAATATTCAGATAAAGTAATGACAAATACTTCGAGTTCCATTCTGTCTGTCTGTCTGTCCTAGTATCTAGTGCGGAAATGGCATTAATTAAGCCCATCCATGGCACATTTGTTTAAACATTTGCTGTTTTTAATAATATTTATAATATATAAGAGTTTAACAGTCTATCAGTCTTTATAATTGATGTTTTAATGTCAATTATTTACCAGTTGCTATGGTTACAATCCGCCATAGGCGTCAGTTCAACTCTTTAACTCTAGTCACAGTCACTTATGATGTACATTTCACTATCAATTTTGAATTTCAAACTTGGAGCACTATTACATGAAACACTGAATCACTATAATTATGACGTATCTTGTTAAATTTTCTTGGAATGAAGTCCGAAAACACTATGAATTAGAGCAAATTAAACACTAAGAATTTCAGCGGCTTCCATCCATTAAGCCGCCCTCGAGTTCCATTCTCATCTTTCATAAAACTAAGAATATCAGTCAGCTGTTTCATTCAACAAGAATTCATTCCAAGCTAATTTAAAAATACAGACTGATCGATTCATCTTTATTTCAAAGTACGAGGTTGCGACAAACTAATGAATAGTTTGTTTGAACTTCATTTTGGATCAAATCTGAAATTCACAATCCCAGTGAAATTAGAATACTGTTGACTAAAGTTTTATAATTAGTTTCCATAACTAAACAAGTATTTAACTTATATCTTTCTTCATAACATGCACGAACAGAGAAATGTGAACCCAAATAATGTTAATTTTGTTACTTAGTTATTCCGTGTTGCACGATTTGCAGAAAATTTCCAAAGTTGGAGCGTGAGGGTGTGTTCTACATATTTCATTAATACAGACTTTTGTTATTATTGTTACAAGTAAATATTATTGTCACAAGTAAATATTATTGTATGTTTTATTGGACGATTTCTGGTGTTATATTTTACAGGAGGACATTGACACTTTATTTTCACTGCCAATTAAGTGAGATAAATAAAATTTTCAAGCCAAATGTTAGATTAATTATCTGCAAGATGCAATAAGCGCGCTGTATTATTTTAAACTTCTATATTAATGTACTTAAGGATGATAAGTGTTTTTCACGGAGAGGGTTTGTGATCCGAATGTCTCCTGGCAAAGTAAACCGACGGTGGTATAACGTCGTAACGACGAGACGTACTGTTTCCAGTGAATTCAGAACGATTACACAGATAAAAACATTTGTTCTGTAGAACTGAAGGAAATCAACCTTAAATTTTGTAACGTAGACTGACGACTTGGCAATTGCCTTTACTAGATAATAGCTGCAGGCTGATTATAACTAAGAATCTTCAGGTTGCATTTACAATTTGATTTTTTCGAGTATATTTAAGTAGTGATGAACACTAAAAACAATTTCAGTCAATAGGGTATGTCTTAAAATGTCAACAGAGTCCCTATGTAATAATAGAAACTAAAACTTTCGTTGTTTTACCATTTGATCACAGAGAAAACATTTTGGTGTTTCAGTGCGTCTCCATCAAGGATGGAGCTAGGAAACCAGATTATATTTCAGTTACTTAATAATTCAAAATTAACTGAAGATAGTTTGTACGAAGGAAAACTAAGAAACCAAACTAATTTTCCACATTTAACAATGAAACAAGTTATTCTGAGTTTCTCTTTATCTGCCATGCTCTGCAAACCCCTTTTCTAACCAAGGTAAGAAACCTTTGTATCCTTAAATACGGAAGCCATTGCGGGGGAAATGAACAAATTCCTTTGCATTGTAATTACATACTTGGGCCTAGAATTAATTCTAGATTTCTTTTCTTGGTTTCTCTTTTTCTTCTTTTCTTAGCTTGTTTATCTTGATTTAGTATTCAGAAATGTTTGCGTTTTTTTCATTCCTGCTATTTTTTTTCTCACCGAAAATTTAATTTAATCTTTATACTTTTAAATTATAAACTAATAATCTGACAAAGTAGCCCGAATATTATTAAAAGTCTTAACTGTAAATTTAAAGCTAGGTCTCGCAAAAATTAGATCTTTCGCAAAAAATTTATCCACCCTTCGTTCTCTGGTGCTTGTAACATGCCTCAGGTACAGATCATGAATTATGCATTACGCTTGAGGAGCCGCCGTAATTTTTCATCAATTTTGCCTGCTATCGGACTTATCCTGGCATGACTATACCACCCTAGTAGGGGTGACAATAACACGGGCTAATATGGCAGTGGGGGGATAAGTTGGGAAGGTTGCGTACGGCGAGGAACTACACGAAGATTGCAGCAAGGGAACACAGGAGCCGTAGAAGGTGGGAGATTCGGGTCGAAGAGAGAAGGTGTATTTGGAAGTAGGGACGAGGGATTTCTGAAGGTAGTTTCTGAGTAAGCGTAGCAGGTGAAGAAGTTGGGTCGGTTAGTGGAGTTGCTTTCAAATTGAGACTGCACGCTGTTCGGCATACAAATTGAAAGAGAAAAGAAATTGAAGTCGAGGGACATCACAACGTCTCTAAAAATGAATTCTTCGGGAGAATAAAAAGAAGGAATAGTAAAATAGATAAAGAAACACGCCGCTTTTATTATTTTTATCTAAAAAGAAGGAATTCGCATGTTTGAGTCATGCTATTAAATTCATTTTACTAAAGCATGACTTGATACATTGCTATCTATGCTCGTTGTTTCCAAAATAAATTGTACATATTTCTCTTAAGATTTGTTCAACAAACCGAGCGGCCGTAGCTCAGTTGGTAGAGCGTTGGTGTAGCAATCGAAAGGTCCTGGGAACAGCCCAGCCCCCGCTTATTCTGACTGAAGTTTTTTCAGGACATTTCCTCAGTCAAACCAGGAAAAGGTATATGGTATCTGCAAAATAGACTATGGCCGACTACCTTCCAGTATCATCTCGCACACCCTATACCGGCCTAAGCCACAGTTGCCTAACAGTGATAAATTAATTAATTAAAATTTATTTAAAAAGTGATTTCGTGTTCTATCACTTCCTTCAACTATCAGGTTAACCCATAAGTAATGTAAGTACAATGACCGCTGTAGTTACGCCATCTGACGAGGGAACTGAGTCGTATAGGACACTTGATAGTGCAGCACTGTGTAGAAGGAGAACTGTCTACTCCATGTTTTGGAAGTGTGACTTGTGTCGGAGGACCACATACGGCATATCATGCTGTATAAATTTCACCAGGGACATCCAGCTAGAAGAGCGACACGAAACATCAATGCCGTATATGGTCAGAGTGCTGTGGATGTGCGAAAGTGTCAGCCAGAGGTTTCGGTCTGGGGACAGCAGCCTCATCGATAAGCCACGAGAAGGGAGACTTGTGCAGCTGAACAACGATGCCCTGCGAGCAGCGGTGGAGGCAAACCCAATCCAAAGTGTTGAAGAACTGGACAGCGAACTCTATGTCACCCAATCGACCTTGCTTATGTGTCGAAACTCGGAAAATGCGTTAACGCCTCAACAGAAGCAGCAGCGAGTTGACATCAGTAGGTTCATGCTCACCCGTCACAGACGTGAGCCATTTCTGGACAGAATCATGGTAGGGGATGAAAAGTGGGTCCTCCAACACAACATTACACGCAAACGGCAATGTGGGTACCTAAAGGGGGGAGCGCAGGAACTGCGCCAAAACAGGATCTCCACCCCTGCAAAGTGATATTGAGTGTTTGGTGGGATATCCGTGGGATAATCAATTTTCAGCTCTTGCTACGTAACCAGACCATCAGTGCAGATGTATACTGTCAGCAGCTTGAGCCCCTACGAACAGCATTGTTGGAGAAACATCCTGCGGTGTGTGCTCATCCACGATGATAACGAGCACCCACACACGGCCAAGAAGGATCTGCGCTAAGATCGAGGAATGTGGCTGGGAGAAACCCACATTACTGTCTTTTTCGCAACCTACAAAACCATCTTTCCCAGAAAACACTGCAAAATGACGTGCGACGAACAGTCATCCAGTTTTTTTCCCTCCCAAACCGGTGACTTCTTTCAGTGAGGGATTCAACAACTTGTTGACAGGTGGCAGAGTGTTGTGGAGTTCGATGGATCCTATTTTCCTGACTAGCGGTAGTGTTCCAGGTAAGTTATCGTTCTTTTCCTCACGGTTCAAAAATACGGCATTACTTATGGGATACGCTGATACAAGAGCAAATACAGTAAATTAAAAGAAGCAAAATTAACACTAAATCAACCTGCTTAGTAATATGTTTTGAACCAACTGTTTGATAACGAAACTGGCTGTAAATAAAAACTTTCAATCATAATTAGCATTAAATTAGAAAGTGCTCATTGGTCGACAAATAAAATGAACTTTCTCATCCAAAAATAAAAACAATATTTTATTCAAATGTTCTTGTTATGCCTTTATTTTTATACAGATTAATAATTTATTTCCCCAAGTAATTTTTAATGTGAATTAGAGATAAGTGCGAAACTTTAAACTAGTTTGCATCTCTGAAAAGAACTTCTTAACTTCTTAATCATCGTACAGTACAGTCTTCTCACTTGATACTTCAAATAATACTGACAATTCAGAACGCGTGCTGGCTTTCACATGAGTAAAATAGTAGGCTAATTATTTTCCGTTCTTAGTGCATACGAAAAGATTAGGCCTAATTTTATTTTTTAGTTTCTGGGGAGTTCGTGATGGTGGTTAGATTTGGTTTTGGTTAAAAATAACTATTCTTTCGTGAAATCATTCATATGTGCCGTTTGGGTTGTTATCTTTTAAGAACAGTTGTATGTACGCACTCGTAAACCGAGTAAATTATATAATATTAAAATCTCTAATTGAGTCATTTCTTACTACAGGATTGTAGTCAATTCATGATTTATGACATAGACAAATAATGTGTCACAATTCCTAACATTAACATACGCTGCAAATATTAGCAGCGGCTGAGTGCTATCCTTTTCACTTTATGTTTTGTATTCTTCTTATCTATTGCAAGACTTCAAATATAATCTCTAAAATTGTCTCTATTATATCGTTTCTGAGAGCCGTAAATTAATTTCTCTTGAATATAAAAATCGTTTATAATTTTTCCAAGATAATACATGAAAAACTATACGATATTAGTTTGATAAAACTCACGGTATTTGAATACACAGCCATTTACAATCAGCATTCAGTTATTTCTGTTGTTATTTAATATGCTACTTACAAAAATAAAACAAAAAAGTGTTAATTTAAACTCTACATATCCGTCTGTCTCGACAGAGTAAATAATACCGGAAGTAATGTGAGCACAGAGAGTAAACGATAAGGAAAAATGCCTAACCTGACCACTAACCCACCTGCGCCAACTAACCCTTGATAGGCATGAATATCCGTGAAGTAGAGAAAGTTGAAAACAAACAAACAAACAAATAAAAAAGCAAAAGGGAGCAATTATTCATAAGTAGTAACAAGAAAAAGAACTTTTGTTGTGAAAAAAGAAGAAAAAGTTGACATGGGCGGGACTCAAACCCCGGTCTCCCGCCCGCAAATTTTTATCCAACTATCTTTCTTGTAATTATGCGTGATTTCCGATTCGTGAATGATATGAAATGACACATAATTATTAGTTACATCATTCACGGATATAATGTAGAGCTAGCGACGGCGAGCGAAAACGACTTAGTTAAGTCAGGGTAGAATATTTTTTTCATTATTCGCGATGTACATAACGTTTAAACACTCACTCCTTACACTCGACCCATATTCGGAAGTAGCCAATTACCAATTCGTAATCATTTACAATACAAAAAGGTATTTGGGGAAAATATAAGGCCCAGTGATCCAACACTCTATGGCCTACCCTAGCGAGACAGCTTCAAGCAAACGTTTTTGATAGGGTCTTTAAAGTACATACACTATAGCTGACAACATGACTGATGGATGGCAGTGACATTGTTGATGTTACTGTTGGGATTATTTACTCCGGTGAGACAGTCCTACAAACTCATGACTGGAACACCGTAAGTTGTCCACGCATCACCCAACGGAAGTCAATCTGACGGACCCTCAGTCTAATACTGTGTACATCAATAAATAGAGTTACAGTTCACAGTTGCGCTTCTAACACATTTTTTTTTTAACTTTGATAATAAGAACATAATGCATAGGCCTACAATATTTTTCAAAATGTTAACATGCTTTGATACTGTTTTTCAAATCCATCAGGAGTCTTCATTTTCTTTCATACTCTGTTCTTCGCTTCATACACGTGCAGAGATGAAGGAGGAATAGCATCATTGTATCTATGAAGAGTATATCACAGTGGAAACAGTGAGAAACCGAAAGAGAGAGACGGAGGGAAGGAAATAGAAAGGAGGATGCAAAAAGAAAACAGGGAAGCAAGAGAAAGACAGAAACCATAAAAGACATGACGTACGTTGGGAGGACAATAGGTCTTGACAGCTATGTTAAAACCCTTCTTACAGTTTTCCAGAGATATATGTAGACTATCACACTGAACTCTCTCTCTCTCTCTCCCCTCTCTCTCTTTATCTTATTTCCACGTTTCCCCAAACAGAAACGCACACACGTAATTCTTTTGAAGATATACCTTTTTGTTTAATAAATTCTAAGAATCACTTACAATAAATTCTCTAATATAGCATGTTGCTTTTTGCTACAAAAGACAGTAGTACGTATGTTTGTCCCTTTAACTTTTATTATTATATCTCTGGACGCACATCCCAGCTGTACGTTAGAAAATAAAGTACAAAAAGCCATCCGAATATCACATATAAAAAGGACACAACAGCAGATTTGATATACAGTTCTAATGGCGCTTTTCTTCTTAATACATCTTGTAACTGTAAAAATTCCTGCATTCTAGGAATGATATAATAGTTCTGCAAGAGAGTAATACTTTAGCCGTCGGTGGCAGAAGTCACTTGTTTCCGTACAGTTCTTGGAAGACTGTGATACTTCTACGCGGAATTCGTATATTAATAAAAACTCGATCATTATATAGCATTTGAACACATTGAAAAATAATTCCGTCGGTTTTACGGTGAAATCACTGGTGACAGTGATATTACCACAAAACCAGCTGCGGGAATCACCGTTAAAATATTTTTCCGCTGACTCTGCCGTTGATGAAACCGTTTAATCACAGTAAAAGATTATTGGATTTATGGTGATATCACTGGCGCCAGTGATTTCACCGTAAAACGACGGAATTTTACAGTGCACTTTTCGGGAAACCAACAAGCGCTTTTGGTAGTCTAAAAAATAGTAAAGAAGAATGTTGGAGGCAGCAAGGATGGAATTCGGGTCATCGGGCATAAATCCTCTTGCCTTAACTAATTGAGCCATTAAATTACTGTTCGATTGTACGTATACACTGTAGATTCGTTAAGTTCGATGAAATGCCAATGTGTTGAAATTTTATCATTATCAAACGAAAAATGAACACATTGTGTTCAAGTAGTAAAATTGTAAAATTATAAAAATTGTAAAAATAAGTGCACAATAACTAAATTTTTCCTTTGGAAAAACATTACAAACTCCCGGCTTGGTTTGCACACTTTTTTTATGCTTAAAGACAATTTAAGAGATTTGTAGAAAAAGCACATGAGAAGTGTATTTTGTTTTACAGTGTAGTCACAAAGAGCGTGCAGCAAATTCGTCACTTTTCTCGCTCTGTACTGAAGAAGTTGGATATGAAAAATGAGTTCGACGGAGTTTACCTTCTGCATAAATTGCATAAAACAAATGTTTCAACAGTAATGCTTAAAAAAAATGCACAAAAAGAGTTCTAAGCTCACTCTCAGATAGTTATAATGAATTCTCCACATTTCCGGTATTACCAGGGAAGAAAAAATCAGTAAAAGTGTGCAAAAGAAGTGTAAAATAAATTAAATTCGGTAGAATTTTAGGCATCTATAGCTCCAGTCGGCATAGGATAGGGTAAAGGATCCAGAAAGAAATCCGCCAGGGACTAAGTTGAATGTACCATCCCAGCATTTGCCTGGTGTTACTGAGGACGTTGAGAAACCTGCCATGATGGTCGGCCGCTGGTGTCGAACCTAGGAACTTCAATATGTTAAATCAAGTTCTACAAACTGAGTTAAGGTCACTCCGTGTTTTACGGAAGAAAAATCGCACCCTAAGGCGAAAGTGAAACGAGACGGCGACGAATGACCGAGCGGCTGTAGCTCAGTTGGTAGAGCGTTGGCTTAGACGATCTCAGCGGCCCCCACTTTGACCGAGGTTTTTCCATGATTTTTCCTCAGTCATACCAGCCAAATGCCGCGATGGCACCTGCTAACTAGGACCTGGCCGACTACCTTCGAGCATCCTCTTCCCCACCCTACCCCGGCTTGAGCCTGAGACACCTAAAGGTATTATATTATTATTAAGTAGCTCCGCAAGGCTCAACCTTGGACTTTTATTGTTATCTGTATTCATTAATGAATAATGATAATATCTGAACTGTTGAAACACTATTGTACGCAATAGTGCCAAGTTATTTAAGCACGGAACAAACAGTAATGACAGAAAATTCTCCAGAAATCCTTAGATTACGTATTTTGTAGGGCACTAACTACCAAAATAATAAAAAAATGTTAACATGTATCATTTACCGAAAAAGTACAGTACCTAGTAAACCAATCATAATTTAGGTGATAAATGCAATGGTATTATGAAAGTCAATTATATACAAGATCTTGGGAGTAATTTTTTACACAGAATTATCATTTGAAAATCACGTTAATTACGCTAATATGTCATTAAAACGGTGTAGTATTAAAATTGTAATTTCCCCATGTAGTGGTTTTCAGCACTATCATATTCATAAATTTAATTATCGACTCGAGTCATAATGAACAGAAGCTTCAATTACATTACTGACTGCAACGTAAACCGACAGCTCTGATAGCCCAATGGTTACAATCGTAAATTTCTGAATGACTCTTCGGAAGGAAGCAGGTTCGGGTCCTATTGTCGGCCATGTTCACTTAGGGTTTCCAGGATTTTTTCTCGGTTACACCAGATGAATCCAGGGATGGTATCTAAAGCTCTGGACGCTACCTAGCCCTCCTTGCTCCGAGTCTGTCCTTACTCAATGACCAATCCTCAGACACTGGACGTGAGTATAGGCTATGGATGCCTGTCTAGAAAATTTAAATAAATAAATGCAATATTTGCACTAATTATATTGCGTTTACTTTTTTTTATATTCAGAAGAACACGTAACAAAGAACAGTAAATTGTTTTGAGAGCATCCTAAGTTATGTAGATTCGCTTCCATACTTTCTTACGTGCAGCGTTTGTTTTCTTTCTTGGCGATCACATAATGACATGAAACAAAACAGATAGGAAAGAATAAATAATTATCAAACAAAGTCATATGGGTCGGAGGAATTACACAAGAATTTGTCTTTCTCACGGTTCGAACAGTTTATCGCTACCTTAGCTCTTAAGACGTTTGCATCACCTTTTCACAAGCATAGCTTTGAATGAGCTGTGGAATGTGTTTGCTTGTATTGAAAATGCACAGGTGAAATTGTACAGGCTTGACTGACCCTCGGAGAACTCCAGGTCTCTCCACTGCATACCATTCCCATCCGGCTTGCTTTGACTTAAAACAGAGGAAGCTATTCATATCTGCGGCATAGGTGCTGCAGGACAAGCAAAGATCATTTTTCAACACGTTCCTTGTTGTGTACTCCTTTCTTCTTGGAAGAGTTTCTACCAACTTGCCGAACCCATGCTTTAGTGCAGTGTTTCAAGCTTTTCAATGGAGGCTAATATACGCAAATTCGAAGTAGTAAACGAGTAATGGACAATCATATATTTTCTTTTAAGAGTAGATACCTGAATAGTTCATAATGATTTACTTATTTATTTAACGATTCGCATCATATTCAGTTACTCCTTAATAATCATATTAGGAATGGCAATCAATTAAAGCCCTGGCTGCTACCTTACACAATATAGGAGCTCGGATTGTTCGAATATGGTTGGCAGCTCGCTTTCTGTGAGTGTGATCTTAGGTTCAAACTTGGTAGGGACCATTAAGTGGGCTGTTAAGAAGTTCAATTGAACTAAAACATTAGGCCTAAGTCCCGTCCTTATCGCAATTCAAACGCCTAATGTCGACCAAGGTAATTGTGTAGCCTTAGGCTTTAGGCCAGCGTCTCCAAGGTCGCGCGTTCGAATCGCACCTGCGGCATGAATATTTGTGGATTTTAATAAGCACTGCACTCATATACACGTGACGTGCCGAAGTTAAAAGTTACTACAATGGCCCATACAAAATAAAGTTAGCCAAAGTCAAACGCCTAAAAAACCGGGAAGTTTTTTTTACCGGTGTAACCCAGTTAACCCAAGACGAAATAAGCATCCATTATGTGAAAGATGAAAAATCTATTAACAATGTTGCTACTAATAATCATTACTACCTATGGTCTAGAGGTCTCTGACTTCGAAGCAAGTTCTTGATCTTCTGATGTCGGTGTTCTTGGCTGAAATTTTCTAGAGTTTACGAATAACAATGCCGGGATGGCTCTTAGATTTGAATCCTTGTGTGCTAACATCCATTTCCCACTCTTAGAAAATGTGCACGCCCAAGAACATCCTACCGACCAGGTAGCTGCGCGGTCCAATGCATTAAGCCAGCGACTCGAAGATCGCGGGTTCGGATCCCGCCTGGGGCATGGATGTTTGTGGATTTTAACTACGTGTATAGGACCAGTAGCACAGTTATCTGTGCCAATAGTGACGAGCCGAAATCAAAAGTTTCTAGACTGTCCCATGCGAACTGAAGTTTTTTATCCAAGAACATCCTCCCCCTTTCCTCATACCTGTGATGGGCTTGATTCATACATACCTACTTTGGGAACTCAAGCAATTAAAATAATTCTTAAATTATCAACTAAAAATAATCAAAACTGAGTGTACAAAGCAACTGCAACGACATGGTTTTTGCATCATACATGCTGACCAAGGTAGTAGTGTGGTCTAGGCATTAGGCCAAGCCTCGGGTTCGTATCATGTCTGGAGCATGGATGTTTGTGGACAAATAAGCATTGCACTCATTTAATCGAGACGGTATAAGTTAAACATTTACTAAAATGGCCAATAAAAAATAACTTCCTTTTATCAAAGTAATAACGCTTAGAACTGCACGAAAGGCGCATATTTTTTAATGTCAAATTTATTCGGAACTTGCAATACGCGATATTTGAGTTCAAAAACTCGTAAATTCGTGAGTATAAAAAAAAATAAGTTCAGAGCAGAAAATACAGAGACGAGGCCAACTTCAAAAGATGCTGACCACAGAAGTCCTCTCGAGAATGTGTCAAACCGATGCTGACTGGGTAAGAGGGAAGAATTTCGCGAAAATCTCCCTTCGAAACGCAGACACTGCTGGGTGGGCTGGCTGAAGCAGGAAGGGACGAAGGTAGTAGAGATGGGGAAACAGGAGAAAAAGAACGTCCGGGGAAGATGACATCTGCAGTGGGCAAAGTTGGGAGAAGCCAGCCAGGTTGAGTTTTTGGAGTTGGGGGCACGACAGAGGCTGCTTCATTCGTTCCCTCGTCAATACACAGCTTTCGACGATCAATGGCTGCCAAGTTCACACACACACATACACACAGATATATATGTATATATATACACATACACGGTCCTTCAACACAGCGACTGGTCAGCATCACACTGTCACCACTCCAGGTGGATATTTCCTATGTTATAAACTTTCCTTACGTTGGCATCCAGAAGACAAAGTTGAATTCCACGTATTACAACCAAAATTTTTTTACATCGGAGTATGATAATCAGTCATCTGATAACATCGGGTAAAAGAACAACACTTCATAAAGTTTCATATACGTTTACTATTAACTATTTTAGTGCAAGGATGATTTGTTTCATACAGATATACACATAGAGTGGCAGAGTACTCATTATGATGATTACAGATGATTTATTCACATTCACAACATGACTACTAACGATTTATTATTAGAAAGAATGCCGAAATATCGATAATACTGTACTTAGTAAATGTTCTCTACTAACACGAATAGACAAACAATAGGAACAAATCCAGTTCAGGGTAAGCACAGACTAACTAATTTAATATAATCTAAGTTAACCTAACGTAACGAATCTGAAGAATAAAGTAAAAATAATAATTCCCAAGTACA
>JAGDQP010043821.1:0-16099 GCA_022664845.1 Lepisma saccharinum | reverse complement strand
AAACGTCATAGCCCAACAACAGCTTTCCTTCTTAACCTGGCCAACCTTATCTTCTGTATCAAGTGAGTTACAAGACATGCAAAAGGAAGCATCTACATCTATTTTGTAATAAAACAATAGTAAACGGCAGTAACTACAAATAAGTATGTTCAACACAAAGGTAAATGGAAGTAAGTGTAATCAGCCAATCAGATTTATCGAAAAATGTACTTACTTCTCTTTACCTTTGTTAGGAATATAGTCATTGTATGACAGCTGCAGCTGTTTTAGCGCGCACATTTTCGTAGTTCGTAAACTGTGAAAGAACAGTCTAGTCATGGCGTTTTCCAGAGGAAGACAGATTGTAGAGTTAGCTCCAAAACAACAAAGTTCAAGTACAAGTGATGAAGATGCAAATGTTTCAAATTTTGGCAATTTGCGTGGCAGTGAAATGGTGTGTTCTTCCGAAGATGAAATTTATTCTGAACCAATTGAAAAAACTATAGCTGCTGCCTTAGCTGTTGATTTACGAAATGAAGTCGCAGAAAATATGAATTACGTCTCCTATCCTCTTCCAGAATATGAGCCAGTAGACTCAAAATCATCTCCTATGGAAGAAACAAGGAAAGATGAAGCTCCGGTAATTCCAAGAAAGAAAAGATGCACTACAAAGGAACAGAGAAAAAACAGGGATTCAAGCAAGCACCAACTATTAGAACCAAAGTGCAGCTGCAGGAAGAAAGGCATCTGTCTTTCTCAACACACTGAAGAAGAAAGACAATCGATCAACAAACAGTTCTGGGAAATGGATTTTAATACTCGTCGCAAGTGGCTCTACACAAAAATTTCTCAAACGCCGGTAAGAAGAAGAACAACCACCACCTCTCAATCTTCAGACTGCAAAAGACATTTCAGTAGGCAGTACACCCTTCCGATTCTGACTGCAGGGCATACAACCGTTGGAGTATGCAAGCCGTATTTCTTATCCATTCTAGGACTGACGTCTGATAAATGTATTTCAAATGTGTTCCAAGTCATGAATAATCTTATCACTGAAAAGAGGAGCGATCAGACAAGAGCAGTCACTTCCAAGATACCTTTAAATCCGCCAGACGATCGACGAGGTAGAAATTCACCTCCTAACAAAATTGACAAAGATGTAATTGTGGCACACATTATGTCATACAATCCGCAAATAAGTCATTACAAAAGGGATCACGCGCCAAACAGACTTTATCTCCCACGAGAACTTACCATTAATGACATGCATAAAGATTTCCTGTCAGATGAAACAAAAGCTCGTTGCAGCAGTGAAACTTACAGGAAAGTGTTTAACAATTTGAACATAAGTTTCTCCCAACCGTTTAATGATCTATGTGATGTTTGTGCAGAACATAAACTTCATGCTTGCGATAATGATGAAGAATCGTGTGATGTTTGCCTCCGGTGGTTTGATCACAAAGAAAAAGCAAGGCAAGCGAGATGCGAATATGAATCAGACGCATCAAAAATATCTCTTGGATCGGTGTCCGTGGATCTACAAAAGGTAATTCTTCTGCCGAAACTGCCAGAGAAGTCTATGTTTTTTGTGAGCAGACTTGTAACTTTCAATCTTACCTTTGCAAAAATGACAAAAAACAGCTCTCATGTTGCTGTTCTATGGGAAGAGAGTATATCAGGAAGAAAAGCTGAAGACATAGCCTCTGCTTATGTGAAGTACATTTCACTAGTTCCTGATGCCCAAAACCTCGTCTTCTGGGCTGATAACTGTGCAGGACAAAATAAGAATTGGACTTTATATACTTGCCTAATTCAAGTTGTAAATCAAGAGTGGGGCCCACAGTCAGTGACCTTAAAATATTTGCAAGCAGGTCACACATTCATGTCCGCAGATGGAGTTCATGGTAAAATCGAAAGTAAAATGAGAAGAGCGGAAGCAATTTATAATTTTGAGGAATTCGAAAAATTGGTGTCTAAAGCCGCTAAAATTACACCTCGAGTTATGCAAGTAGCTGATTTCAAAAGCTGGGTGAGTGGCGTAAAGCAGCGAAAAGATAAATCACTTCCTCTCCTTAGAGATCTATGCGAGGTGAAGTTCATCAAGGGAGAGAAAGTTATGTTTTACAAAACTAGTTTTACTCAACTTGAGCATGGTAAGGCAAACATCCTCAAGAATAGCTTTAAAGTTAATGACATTCCAAAAAGTCGCACAACTCCAAGGGGTATCAACACGGAGAAGAAAGAAATACTGTTAGGAAAAGTATTGCCTTTAATTCCTGCTCGTTACACGAAATTCTGGCTCGACATTCCGAATAATAGTGATAGTGCGGACCTTTTGAAATCTTTTTAAAAGAGACAAGTGAAGAATGGTATAATCATACGATTTTACTTCGATACACAACATAGCCTATAATAGTGATTGTACAAGTAACTTACTATTTTGGGTTTTAGTGCCCGTTTCATTATTTATTTCGTATTTTTGAGTGTTATTTAGTGTTCAACCTATTAGTGAGTGTAATTTAGCAAACATTCAGATATTAACACATAAGAGCCTGCCTTAGAGCAAAGCAAATTCTCCTGAACTTATTTACTAAATTAACCTAAGTAACAAGACTATGAGGTCTGCTTTCTTGATTTGTCAACAATGGCGTGCTATTTAAATACTTTGAACTCTTTCACATATAGTGTTTAGAAATCATTTTTAGGACAAAACTCTCTTCAAGATTTGTGTTATTTTCTCATTAAGCCTTTGATAATAGAAATGTTTGAAAACCATCATTCCTGCGAATTTGTGTTCCTTCATTTTTATTAATAGGTCTATAACTTAATTTGCAGTTATTTTAGTACGTAGGCTACCTAAGCGTCGATTTACTATAAAATGATTGAGTTTTTTTTTTTTTTGGTGAAAACATGACACTTAGCAATGGTAAAGAGAAGCAATTGCTCTTACTTCCTTTTACCTTTGTATGCTAGAAAATGCAGATATCGGTGATAAGTAAGTAAAAAGAAGTAAATGCTTTAAAAATTAAAATATATATATTTCTAAATTTTAAATATTGTGTACGTGTTAAAGCCAAAAATAAATATTTATCAACGAGAAAATATATGTATATTATATCACAATACCCTTGTTTTCTTCAAAGCTGCGTCTTTTGCGTTTTTCTCAAAACATGTAAAATGTAGTTACTTCCCTTTACCTTTGGGCGGCCGAGTTGCATAGTTCTATAAATCAAGAATTATCATAAAGTTAAGTTCGTAGCTGAGAAAATTTACTTTTGCTGCAGGCCATTTGTTGGACGTGAATTGTTATTTATGGCTTTTAAGCATATATGTATCCGTCCGGAATAGGGTAGAGTAAGGGATGTGGCGAGGTGTTGGTCAGTACCTCGTTGAAAGGTACTACCATTTGTCTGGCGTGACTGCGGAAAACACCTGCTTGTGTGTGGTGTATTAAGCATGCTATAAGCTGAGCATTCACACGCTATTTCTATACAGGTTTTGTAAAGCAAACTACTGGTTAGGAAAAATACAGAAAGAAATGTAGGTCAGTGAAGGGACCGGGAATCGAAACCGAGTTTTCCAGTTGCAGTCAGCAGTGCTCTACCATTGAACTGTCGCCACAACGACCGATTTCTCTTGCATATTTGATATTCTGGAATTTCAGAAAGAATCCAAAATTGAAATCTTCACATGGAGAGGAGTGCCTTAGCATGGTATATATTGTATATCAGCAGTGATTGAATGGTTCAGCTGAGGTATTAAATATGCAGAGAAGTCGGCCGTTCAGGAGATAGCTCAATGATAGAACATCGGTCACCTGGGTGGCATATTCAATTCCCGGTCGCTGCAGTGACTGACTTATGACAGTCATTTTTTAACATGTTACCATATACATGTCATTTGTGGAAAGGAACATATTGGCAAGTATTGTCTTCAATGCGATTCTACAGGTTGACCAAAAGAAAATTGGCCCGGAAAACGTTTATAATTTTGACATTAAATTTACCCTAGTTGATGAAAAGGTGAACTGCCCTTTACAAAAGATGCTGGAAATCAGGCGCGGATCCAAGGGGGCGCTATAGCCTCTCCCCCTTGACGTACAGGTGTACACGGGATAAAATGGCCTTCAGTCCTACTTTAGACTGCATAAAGTGACACAACTATGCCCCCCCCCCGCACTGATAATATCCTGGATCCCCGCCTGCTGGAAATGACCACCGTTGACGTAGATGCAGCGCTCGCTTTAGCAAACTGTGAGACACGCGTAGCATCTCTGCCTGAGGGATGGCACCAATAGCCATTTCTGCTGTAGGTCTTTCATTTTGTGGGGATTATTTGAGTACACCTGACCCTTCAACTTGCCCCAAGGTAATAATCACAGGGAGGGAGCTCAGGCGATCGTGATGGCCAGGATATTTTACTGCATGTGCGATTGTCCTCTCCTCACCGAACACCTCATGAACTCGTGACAAGGTTGCAATTGTGGTGTGTGCAGTTGCCCCATCTTGCTGAAAATATCCAGACAGTCGTTCGTTTTCTGTGAGTTGATCCACAAATGGATTAAACTGATTCTGGCCATACCGGTGAGCATTAACAGTCGGAAACCTGATACACCAACTGACTAGCTGCTTCTCATCAGCTGTTAGCCTAGGTTAGGCTGGCTGACTCTAAATAAAGTTTATCCTGGGAATATAATTATGTGCTACTGGTCTGTTTGTTAAGTTTGTTTATATAGATATAACTGCGTTTAAGCTACAGAATGTAACTTGTATGACTATTATAACTCACTACGTGAGATAATACTGAATTGTTACAAATTATGAGATTTCTGTTTACGTTATTGCTTGTTTACAAATTCACATTTGCACTGGGAGAAGCAAGCACACTTTGTATTGTTCATTATTATTCCAACGACGTTAAATTAAGTTGTGCAATCACATAATGACAATATTCTGGTAATTTGATATACAGTTTGCACAGTGAAAGTATGTTAGCAAGTAGATTTACGGATGTTAGATGAAGGAGAAAGTGCAATTCACAACTTCTGCAACCGTGCGAGTCGTGTTTTGTTTTGCTGGCGTAAAATAAATAATTTATAGCAAGGACAATAGATGTCAGAGAAAATGGTAATTGGAAATTGGAGGTGCTTCTAAATTACAATTATACACGTTGTAAATATTATTTCAAACTTTTTTCAAGAACTTTGATAATTTTATTGGAACTGAATATTAACTAAGAGATTGTGTAAATATTTTCATAGAAGCTTGCTGTGTACATTATTAAACCACTAAGCTGTATTAGGTGGCTATGCATGTAAAAGGGCTATGTAAGGTCGTGTAGACAGAGAAAACCAATTTTATTTAGTTATGGGACGCGAGTCTCATCGGAGTAAAACTCTTTATGTCTATCTACCCTTGTTTTATTCGCTATTGATTCTTGCAAGAGTAAAAACTCTTGATTTAAAGAATTCCTTTTAATAAAGGTAACCCCACTTCAGTGCGTAAGCCGGAGTACCTACATTACAAGCGGGCATCTTTATATTCCTAATGTGATGTCATTCACGAAACGATGCAACCACACGCCTGAAACTTGCGTAAAGCGTATCTCATGCTCAGAGCCGGAATTGTATTAACAGAGTACATAATAATCCTACCTAAGGGATCTCCAGTTAGAAGGAAGAAATATATCTATTCTATTTCGTCGTCGACGTACTATTATTAATTATATATTTCTATATTACAAAGTAATATTACAAACTGTACATTGGACACCAAACACCAATCTTAAGATTATGCAACGGCTGTTGAACATAATGATGAGGATTTGCTTATGCATAATGGCACGTGTTATGTATTTATTGAACACAACAGGTTAATAGCCTAATTGTGGTGTTATGTGAGTTCACATACCTGGACAGACTGAACCAGACGTCATCTGAAAAAAATGAAAAACTGAGGTTCGAAAAGTCCTGGTTCTACTTCATTCAGAAACCACCAGCAGAATTGAACATGCGCAGGTTCGTCTGGAAGCTTTAACTCATACACAACAGAAACTTTCTAGGGATAAAGATGTAGGTCCTTTTTGACAATGTTTTGACACGACGATCTCTTAATTCTAACTTGCACAGATAACTGGCGTTGAGATTTTGTCGGACTTTTCTTGCAGGTTATCATTCACTTGAGCAATGTTTTCTGGTGTTCTAACTTGTTTCGGTAATAGATACAGTTTTTATTCACTACAGAGTACGTCGTTTCACGACATTTTGCCACTAAGATTTGCATTGCAGATTTTGCTGGAGGTTTTGCCAACACACTTCCATTCGTAAGCTCTTGTGCAAACAGTTCAGCACACGTTCTCCACGAATAACACTGAACAATGAACACGCACAGTTTTATCGTTAGCACCATTTTGTGTTGCATTCAGCTGATTACTAGATACATCTGCACCTCTCACTCAAACAACTGATTGCTGTCACGTGTCTGCGTTCACTCAGACAACTGGTTACTGTCACATGCTCCTCTCCCGCATGCTCAGACACGTGAGCATGCGGAGAAAACACTTTTCCAGGCCTATTTTATTTTGACCACCCAGTATATTAACATTATCCTGCCTTTTTTTTTTTCTTGAAATCTCTTTACATAAAAAAAATGTGTATACCCCCGTTTCTTCTTAAACGTATACCGTAATTACGAGCAGCTGCACGTGCACGATTGCATTTATTTCTTCTGACAGAATCGTGTTTCCTATAAGCTATATGAAATGTTAGTAATTAGCTACTTTGAGTTAGTGTTATTTATTTAACAATAACACAAAATAATAAAATATAATTTATTAAATTAGGCCCGGCTATTTATGTGCTTAAATGATCAGAAACATATATTTATGTGTTTAAAAATGTAAAAAATATATTTTAAAACTATGAAAACATGTGTTGAAATGAACAAGAAATGACATCTACATTTAAAAACTACTAATTATATAGCAAATATTATACTTGCTACAGTTGGTGTTTTACGAAAGACCATGTATACTCTTAGGTAAGAAAAACTGAGGATACGGAACATATTCCAAATATTACTTTGTAGTGTATACATACAGGTTGCATGAAAAATTGAATTAAGAATGAACTGTTACTACTACATCCAACCATATCGTTGTATTTATTTATCTAACAATTTCCAGATACAGTCTAATTTCGGCCATTTTACACTGAATTTTAACAACCATAACTAGGGGAAGGATTTTCGCCTGGTGTGACTGAGGAAAATCAGTGTAAAACCTCAGTGAGGATGGTCGGCCCCGCCAAACTAACCCAGGTTCTCCAGATTACAAGGCGAGCATTCTATCGACTGCTCTACCATCTTTCTTGGCATTACAGTGTACAACACTGAATAGAAAAGGAATGTCCATTGTCAGGTGAACCAGTTTTATCAATCGAGAAACTTCTTTCTGAATCGCACGATGTTATCGCCACAGATTTGAATTTCGATAAACAATTACAGCCTTAAAAGCGTAAAGTTGTCAAATATATGCTGAAGTTTAAAAGTAGAAAATACAACAAATTATGAAAATCTTGAAATTCAGTCAGTATTACTTTAAAATTAAATCAGTTAACCAACAATCATTGAGCAATTAAATAACTGGTAAAATAGGGGGAAACTGATTAAAATATGTATTTAAGTATAAAATAGATAAAAATGTGTAAGAACGTACAGAACCTATAAGTAATCACAATCACTCAGTTTTTCCACAAATACACACGAGAATATATTTAATTAATTATTTAGAGAAATATTAAATTAAATAATTATCTGAGCCCTATTTATTATAAACGGCGTACAAGAATATCCTGCGATTTATGCAACACCACTTTTGAAAACGCGACTCTAATGTACATCAACTTACTTTAAATTGATAAAAAATATTCAGAGGCTAACTTGCCCCGCTCCCTCCCCGCGCGGTGAGCGGTAAATGCCGCCTCTGAACTGAATGAGACTATGAAGACGTCGCTTTTAAAGAAGAAATACAAACTAAAAGATACGACGCCGATCTAAAGAAAAATACTGGAACAAAGCGAGAGACGGGCCCGCTCCAACCTCGGTCCTTTTTACATTCTTTTCTTTAGTTCACAATTTTTCGTGGCGTCCTCAAATCTTGCAACGTTAATTTAACTGATTTCTCGATGTCATAGAATGATGAAGTTTTGCACAGCGACCAAGTCAGGTGACAATATAATATTCCATTGTTACTTTCATATATTTCTATATATGTATTTATATATTTTTAAAAACATTTTTTAATGACGTTTTTATTCTAAAATGAATACTACCCTGGAACGATGTTCCGTTTGACTGTTTGCAGAACACGTTAGGATTAAAATGTATCCGAACACCGAAATAACACGAAGAAAGTAATAGTAAAGCTTTTTTTTTTTAAAAAAACGTACTTTTCTTGAAAAAAGAAATTAAAATAATTCGTACTAAAAAGTAAAAAAATAATTCTGTGTATGCATGACTAAAAAGAAAATTATGGCGCGGGCCAATTGAAAATTTATAAAGTGCTTATACGAGAGCTCGCCCCATGGTTTTCTTTTTAGTCATGCATAAACGTAATTGTTTACTTTTTAGTACGAATTGTTTTATCTTTTTTTTAAAAAAGAAAAGTATGGTTTTAAAAACGCTTTATTAGAGCGTAATTATACTATTATTTCTTTAAAGTTTGAAGTTAATGAAAATTTGACATGATGTATAAATTAAAAAAAAGGCAGTTAAAATTTCAACTTACGCGTTGCTCATAGTCTTACACTTCTTGAAGACGAAATAGTCTGATTAGTCAGTGTGGAGATTTCGACTCTTCCTTTTTCGGTTGCTACCGTCCGTCTTATAGGCCTATATACAGTTTTATTATTATTATTATTATTATTATTATTATTATTATTATTATTATTTATTATATCAGTTCTGCCGACTTCGGTAGCTACCAACACTTTTACCTTTCTTATTATTTTTTTCATGGTCGTTTAAAAAATAGGACGATTTTTTCGGAGACAGTGTGTTTTTGAAGTCAGATCTTGACGGTCGATGTTCATTGATTTTTGGGTATGTTACGTTTTTTCGTGCAAGCGTCTGTCGCCTAATCGACGCTTGTAAAATGAACATTTATCATCTGATAAAAGAAAACTGTCCACTGTGGCATCGATATTAGTTTTCACATTGAAACTTATGTCGTATTATATTACAATACATTCACTTTTATTTATATAGATTACAGGACGGAACAAACTACACATGCACGAGTCGATATGTAAACTGGAAAATATCTGGGGGTGAGTTGCAAGAAAAGATCTTAATCCAAATTTAAGGGTTGGACTTAAGTCTGTCAAAGTTGCACTGAGCCAGTCGTTTACTTAAGTCTGGTACTGGCTTGTCCATTGAAATCCCTAAGCAACGGACGTTATGTTGTCAATTATAACTCGTGTTTTTATTAAAAAGAACTCACTTTACTTTAACCCGCCTACACACAATCGGCATTATTATTCGTCTGTGTGTGTCATCCCTCTAAATTCTCGAGCACACTTTCCCAACTTTTAAAAACTTACGCCTAAGAATTTATAGAAACCCTACAAAGTTCAACTTACAACCACGAAGTTTGGCTTAACACTTCCCCAAACTGAGAATTCTGGCAGAATCCCTGACTTCCAAGATTTTGCTAGGAAAATCACTAATTTGTTGTTATGAGTAGTAGTGTGCTATAGAGAATACCACGAAAACAGAAGCCCAGTGATAACAAACAAATAACAGAAACTTTAGCTACTGAACGAAATTTTCACCAAATACACAGACAAATATTACATCAAATGAATAAATGAAAAGTTTACAGTTAGCTTCAAAAACCTAAGGAGGAGAAAATGCCTCTACGGGCGCCCATGACCCAAAAAGTTGAAACTATAAACTTACTCGCGCTTCTTTTATCTTTTAGTATATTTTTTGAACGCGCTTTAATATTTGAATTTAAAAGAAATCTCCAGTAGATTTACTGTTCGCAACATGTTGTTACCATAACAATCAAATTTTAAAATAAAATAATGTAACGACTTCCTTTTCCACAAAAAAAAAAAAAAAAAAAAATGAAATGTCTGTCCAAATTGTTCCAACACTTTATACAATGAAGTACGTATTACTTTCTCCTTCCTCTGTTTCCATTCAGATTCTTTTGTCGCTCCATTCATTGTGAAAGTCTTTTCCTGGCTGTATGGGAGAGCCATTTCACTACCTTTATGGTTGTTTCAGAGGTGCTGGCGATAATTTTACGATCCCCGCATGAAAGCCATTGTGACCGATATCGATATTGAAGTGTTATAGAAGCTTATAACAAAATAGTTATAGAGCAAGAGACAGTCAACAATGTTGAAAAAAAGGATATACACTGTTTGGTTTATCTATAGATAGGAATAATTGCGCATTCTTTACATTCATTTTGCGTGAGTGTTATTTTTTGGTGATCAATACAAATCATTGTTGAATTGCTACACTTAGAAACACTACTTTTACATTTTAAAATTCCGATCACCATTTGGACATCTTTTTTTTTTTTGGTACAAATTTTGGTCACAAGTGATAAGATGTTTCGGTAGCCTATAGGAAAGAAAAAAGGTGTATTACCGATCCAAAGTTTAGTTTATACTGTTGCAGTTAAAGGCAGGACAACAGCTGCAGTTTTGAGTTCCTGGGTTCAATTCCATCGGTCTATTTTGCTGACGGTTTCTCCAGGGTTTTCACTCAGTTACACCAGGCAAAAGCCGTGACGGTACCTTCAAAGTAGGTCTTTGCCGAATTCTTTGCGCATCCTTCATCCTACCATATTCCGACCTGAGCCGTTGATGCCTAAAAGACAGAAAATAAATCCAAAATCACTTGATAATATACAGCGCCGGATACTTACATCAGATCCAGAAGATGCATCTCTCAGGATATAAAAGACGGTCGCTACAGCGCGTTTGAAAATAAAATCTTCGGATGGATCCATATAAGATCCATATACTGCAAGAGATTTAGCCCCAAGAATTTTAGCTATGCTTAGAATACAGTCGCAATATTTTAATGCAAATGAAGGTCGAGCCAGATCTTTGCATGAATTTATGGACGTCAGACATTTTCACCTCAGTGCCATTGTGAGCAAACAAAATTCCCGCTACTGGGGTACAGAAAATTTGCAATTGTACCATAAGCAACTTCTCTTAGTGAGAAAGTGACAGTGTGGTATCAATTGTGAAAAAAAGAAAAAAAAACTAATTGAACCGTAAAGTTATTGGTTTCAGCAAGACTCCTTTAGTCCAGGGTCGCAGTTTGTATTTATGCAAGGGGGAGTAAATTCTGTTTTAGGCGCCCCCTTCGAAGGAGCCAAAAGCGTACAACGTCCCGTCCTTCATTCGACGCGCCCGGGGCACTTGCCTCCCTTTACTCCCCCTAGTTGGGCTCTCCTTGAGTCCCAATAGAGCTTTTAAGAAAACACTTTGTCAATAGATTATTCTCTAAAATTAGATATTTTATATTGCCCCTAAGATCTCCTGAAATGGGAGTTCTGAATTTTTCCGGTTTGGATGTCTCAAGAATAGACTTTATGCGGATAAGCCTCAAGGATTACAATAGCTGAAATACAACATCCGACGGAAAATAATGGGAATACCTCAGGATAAACTTAAAGACGTGGAAAATGTTTCGGGAAGTCTCTCGCCGAGCTTCATTTCCCCGATATAATTTTTCACCATTAGTTTTAAAAAAGAACTACATCAAGTTACTATTAATTTAAGATATTCAAAATTAATAATTGATATATTTTTCTAACTCTTTTACAACTTTAAGTGGGACAGGAACTTCTGTGCCAGGTTGTAGAATGGAATTGAATGAACTGAAAATTGATTATAAGAATTTATTTATTTGGACAGAGATACCAAGTTAAGAAAATAGTGGTAAAAACACATCGTTGGCAGAATTATTGCAGATTTTCCAAATGGTATATTTTGATAACAGGGAAATGACGTTTTCAGCATATCTGGAACTTCAATGAAGGTACAGAAAGGTGCCGGTACTCATTTCAAAGATCGAGAATAAAACTATTGGCGCTTCACAAGAATTTAGAGTTTTTTTCTTAACATTTAAAACAGTTTCAAAATTTGAAATTGAATTTTAAAAATGTAGTGTACTTTTGGCGTAATTGTTGAGATGTGGTGGGTCAATACTTATAAATCTCTTACAGGACTTTTTACTTTTAACGCTATTTTTTTAAGGTTCGAATGCAAAAAAAAAAGTCAGGGTAGGTAGCCCTACAAAGTCGCTCAACATCCTCCTAGAATAGAACCGAGTTGTGCAGAGCAAAATCGGAAAATTGGAGATAATTGAAACATGTTGCGCATAGAGACAACCCACCTATACGTGTGTGAAATGGACGACCACCATCTTGAATTTAACTCAAATACTCAAGACAGAATGACGTCATGCGATAAGTGAAAGACTTAAATTTTACAATAAATGCAATACTGCACTTGTTTTCAGTCTAACTTTAAAACGTATAATAAATAATGATGGAACGAATTCAACCGATTTCCTTTTTTTTTTTTTTTTTTTAATCATGGGCAAAATTGTTTGTAATCACTGATGTCCATTCGCTTTTAAAAATGACTTGAATGCAAGATGGCGGCCGTCTATTTGACACACAGAAAGATGGTTGCTTCTAGCATAACACGTTTCTATTATGCACAGTTTTGCGCTGCACAGATCAGTTAAAGTTTTTAGAAAAGCGTTAAGAGGCCTCCGTACCTACGCTACGTGTGTGTGCGTGTGAGAAAGAGTTTTCATATCTTTTAATATTCTGGACTGGACAAATGACAAGTAATAATAAAATGTTGGAAAGCGGCCCCAATAATAAATGTGACAGTGTATCAAATGAACTATCTAAGATTTTAGCATTATTATAGCTGAGAAATTAGAATACCCGTAATTGATGACGTCATACGCCTACGCAGTTACAGGTATTCTAATTTCTGAGCTAAAATAAATAATGCCAAAATCTCAGATAGTTCATTTGATACACTGTCACATTTATTATTGGGGAACGCTTTCCAACATTTTATTATTGCTTGTCATTTATCCAGTATCTTCAAATATATGAAAATTCTCTCTCACTCACACACACGTAGCGTAGGTATGGAGGCCTCTTAAGCGTCTTCGGGACTCAGTTTATATCTATCAGGAGGTAGCACTCTAAATTAGAAAAATAAATCATAACGTCGTTAAAAAAAATACACCCTTGAAACATCTGGAGTATTATTAGGTGTTGATAAGATAAAAGATAAAATGAATTTTATGGGCGGTAACAGCACTATGGCTTACGCCCGTCCCGATTAGGTGTTGATGTATAATATAACATATAAACTATGAAGCCAAATAAGGTATACGCTGCATTTTTAAAATTAAGTTTCTAATTACTAAACTTTTATTTTTCAAGTTGTAAAACACCTTTTATGAACTTTTGAAAGAATACCAACACGCATGTGTACCTTTGTTAGGACTCTGCATGTGGCGAATAGTAGAAATGGGACGTGCCTTCTAAATATGCACTTAAAAGAAATAATAATTGAGCCAACAATTAAACGGCTAGCTTTCAGCTAGTGTCAGACCGATTTCTACCCATCCCCTAAATGACATCAAAGTGTCAGATACCAAGGTAATAACTTTTGGGTTGAATTGGAATCAAATTACCCTATAAATGCACAAGGAACTTAATGCTAATTGAAATTTGAAAAATACCACTGTAAAAAGTTGTAACTAAACAGGTGTATGAATATGGAAAAGTCATTTCCTTTTCGTAGTCATAAAATTTAACTTTCAAAAAATAATAATAATAAACTTTTTAAAGACATATATTTTTCTTAGAACAGTTCGTACTAAAAAGTAAAATATAATTTTGTTTATGCATAGCTAAAAGGGAAAATATGGGGCGCGTTCTCATATACAGTTACTTTATATAAATTCTTGAATTGGCGCACAGCACATGCTTTTTCTTTTAGTCATGCATAAACAAAATTATTTTTTACTTTTTAGTATGAATTGTTTAAGAAAAGTATGTCTTTAAAAAGATATTGTATTATTATTTTTTTCGAGTTATTTCGGTGTTCGGGTACTTCATTTCAAGTTAGTATTTTGTGACCCAAATCCTAAAGTGTTCTGCAACCAGTCAAAACACAACATCGTTGCAGGCTAGTATTTATTTTAGGATAAAGAAGTCCATATTTAAATATATGTACATACACGGAAAAAAATAAATTCTAACCTAGTCAAAATTTTGCTAGGTTAATGACGAAAAGGGTTGTAGGTAACCCACTAGTTGTTTATCACAAACACTTTTCAGAAATGAAGTACCGAATACTGTAGGTAAATGGTAACCCACTGAAAAAGGTTAACGGAAATTTGGTTAGAAACAACCAACATGTGGGTAGTAATTTACCTACAAGTTGGGTAAAGGAAGAAATAAACAACCAACACGGTTAATTTAAACAACGTGACTAACCTACTACTCGGTTATGTGAACCGTTTAATGTGTAGGTACATTTAACCGTGTAAGAGTTAGTTATTATTTAACCCAGATGACGGTTAGTTGAACCGAGTACAAAATTCTCGTGTTGTTTGTCGTCTGTCGGCGAACTGGTGAAGTGTTGTAGCGTTCAGATCAAGGATTCAGATATTACTTTTAAAAGAAGAGAGAAGAGATCGAGCAATTTAAAGAGTCCAGTCTTTGTGTCTGTTGTTTTGTGGCTTGTCTACACCACAGTGCTACAGTGTTGAGTTTAGTGAAGGAGTGATGGCGGACGAAGAATCAACTTCACTTTTGATTTCCTGTACTAGAGGAATACACGTAGACGTTTGAAGGTAAGTGTGTAACTTCTTCGTTAATTACTAAGCTTATATGATTCACTTGAAAGTAAATCGATCTTAATAATAAAGTATTTTGTGAGGCGCACTTCCATCCTACGTTCCAGATATTTATTTCAGGTCAAGCTTTCAGCAGTTTTCTGTGTAGTTATTTACTATTATCATTTGCCAAGTTATTGAACTTTATTTAATCTATACTATTATCTATTTGGCTACAGTTCCGAAGAGGGGGGGCACTCAAACACCATCTGATAATAGTGCAGTTTAGGTACTTCTGCCATAGACTACTGCATGAAAACACCTACTGCATATGGCATGCTTTGCATCCCTATAGCCATATGAAACGTACTAAAATGCGTGTAAAATACAAAAACAGGATTTCATGTGCAAGACACCATATAATCCTATGTTCCCTCGGTAAACGGTGTATAGAATTGGCCCATCCTACGCATTATTAATTTCAGATTAGTAAAGTTAGGTTTGTTCCCCTTGTATACGTTAGAATTGTAAAAAAGTAGCTTAATTTATACGTGAAGATATTTCTATTTATACTATCGGCGACATTATACATGAATGGACCAGTTATCCACATCCTTAAACTCCTTTGACTCACATGACCTTTGCTTAATTCTCTATATTTGCTACTTTTGATACACGGTGTTGAATGGTGTAAGTGTTAAGATCACGTACATTGCGTATAATAATTAAAAAAAAAAAAAAACTTTAACAAACTCGTCTATAACTCCCCGACATTGTGTCCGAGACATTTGCAGTGAAATACATGTCATTCGTAACGAGAAGTGGCGCCATCAGTATTCCTCCGCATCCCACCATCTTAATTTCTGTTGATCAACTCGAGTGCCTGATTAATGGAATAATAACACCTTTTAAATTGCTGGTTTCCACTAGATGTTAATAGATATGACTGCGTAAATGATTTGCAAGAGAATGAGTGGTGTAAAGTATACATACAGCGAAATATGACACTGTAGCTCGCTGACCTAAACATAACTTCATCCCGTTGAATGTTCTAATGTTTCATTATTTCGAATGCGTTCAATGGAGAATATGATCCAAATCAGGTAGGCAATGATAGTGCAATGACATCAAGCCTTGATTTTGCATCACATTATGTACTGTACTCAGCCGGACGCTATATAATAAAAGTCAAGTAGCTACATTATACTCTGATA
>JAGDQP010043820.1:0-16099 GCA_022664845.1 Lepisma saccharinum | reverse complement strand
TACCACATTTTATTTCCTGAAAGTTGAAATTGAATGTCTTTGGAAATTTAGAATCAACAATTACATTTTCGCAAGTACAGAACAAGAGCACTTTTCCCCTGATTATTATAGATTTTCGTAAGTCATAATGACAGATGTTTCGTTAAATTTGAATTATTTTAAAAGGCCTTTAGACAACTTTGGTTCAAGGTGAATGCATGATGATGGGAGAATTGATGAAATGAAGAAAGTGGGAGGAACTGGAGAACCCTGAGAAAACCCACGCACACGAACCCAAATGGAGCTGAACAAAACCCAAATGGAACTGAACAGATTTATGCCCATGGACTCAAATACCTCATGAACTCCATGCTGCCAGCATTCAGATGAAAGGGAGACTAAATGTTAATAGGTAGGTGTGTCCCATGTTTTCATATCACAGTTTATATAGATGATACATTGTGTTGTGAACCACCAATATTGGAACTCAGTGACCTGTTTTCTCAGAGTAAAGGAAACAAAGCTTTGGTTTAAAAAGAAAAAAAATGCTAGTCGAAGAGTATCTTTTAAATTAGATCTATTTTTTCGCTCAGAACTGTTTAGATCCTGAGAAATGCTTCCAAGTTGAGTTTACCCAAATTTCATTCTTTTGAGAGACATGCGCACAAACGCGTTAGACCAGCGTCTCCAAGATCGCGGGTTTTAATCCTGCTTGGCGCCTGGATATGTGTGGATTTTAACAAGCACTCATATAAGTGCGACGAGTCAATCAAAAGTGCTCGCCCCCGCGTTCTGTCCCTTGGATTTTGTCCCCACTCTTTAAACACATCGTTGTACGTTGTAGTTAAACAGCCAGTCCTAAGCCTGGATAAAGTGTGAAGGAAGGATTCAATGTCATTAAATTTCGCTTCTTTGCAAGATAGAAGCCTCTTACTATTCAATCAAATTAAACTTCGTGTTTATGTTAACGAAAATAGTAAGTTGCAGTTTACAGCTCTGTTTCCTTCATTTGCAGTTATTAAAGCATGATTATTGCTATTATTATTATTATTATTATTATTAGTAGTAGTAGTAGTAGTAGTAGTAGTAGTATTGCGTTGCCCAAGGTGGTGCTTCTACCCTGCAAGGTCAACTAGTTTTTCCTGCGGTGCGCTCAGGACACGCCAGATACCTGCTTGTGCGCTCGGTCCACGATTTTGACTTGTGCGTTTCAGGATACGTGCGCTCAGTACGACGGAGCCACACACACACACAGAAACAAACAAAACCAAACATGATGAATTTACAAAATCTTTGCAGGAGTGCACGAATCTGCGAATAGAGTTCAATGGATCCCTAAGGCACAGTCCTAAAGATCGTTCTAATTTTTATAAGTCACTTGTTTCAGTTTTGTGTAAATACTTGGTTGGTTGGTTGGTTGGTTGGTTGGTCTGTTTGGAGAAATGATCCTATATTTCACGAAAGTTTGGAAAGAGGCCGTTTTAATATATTATGTGTAGTAACTGATAAGTTGATTGTTTTGCTAATGAAGATGTGTAATGGTTCATGATAATACAGAGATATTACGTACTCTTTATGAAACATAAACAAACTTAGAAAATAATATACTACCTAAAAGTATATGATACAAGATTCCAATACTTTACTTAAAAAGTAACCAGTAAAAGATAGATACTCCCAAAGGTATTTCGATACTTCACCGTTACCTGGCTTGGTTTCTTTGACGAATACAGATACAAAATAAACATTTTTACCGAAGATCCGCATGTAAAATTTATATTAGTGATAAAACTAATATAAATAAACACTGACAAATCATGAATTATATGGTTCAATTTGATATTAAAGATAGATGAAACGCAAAGGATTACCTTGTGGGATACTGTTGTTTTATTTCGAAGACAGTGAATGATTAATGGATCCTTGAATTTAAGTTAAAAAAAAAGTGGTTTCAAACATTTCATCTGACATCCTAATTACTTGTCAGCAATTAGGACCTTATATTGTATTGGAAGTATTGGGATTTGTTACCCCTATAACACTGTTGACAAAAGCACAACCTTAAACTGTCGCTACCGAACCGCCGTAGCTCAGTGGTAGAGCGTTCCCCCCCCCCATCGCGGCCTGAGCCTAACATGCCTAAATGCCATAAATAAAATTCAGTTCAATTCAAACTGCCACTTTAGGCTGGCGACACTGACTGAAAACAATGGATTATCTATTTATGACTTCAGTTTTATTATCGCCAGACACAGTAGAAGAAATGCATCGCAGTTAAAACTTTTAGCACTTTTGAAACTATATTTTTGGCCGGGTTTTCAGGCTATTGAGACCATAGGTGTACATTTGGACCTGACCTCGACTTCGCGACGTAACTTCGACCTCGACCTTGCGATCTCACTTCGACCTGGAGCTCGCACCGTGACTCTGACCTCGCGATCTCACTTCGACCTCACTCAACCTCAACCTCGCGATCGAATTACAACCTAGAACTCTCAATTTTGACCTCACTGTTTGAGGTCGAGGTCAAATGAGGTCGAGGTGGGACCTCGCGAGGTCTGATATCGCGCAATTGAACAATGAAATGAACACCTACTGTGTAAGACATGTCTATGGAACATTGCGGATAGGTGAATAACGAACAAATAAGTCCCGAGCGCGGTGGCTAAACGGTATAGCGCTCACCTCTGGCGCTGGGGATTGTCGGTTCGATTATTCATCCAGGTGAATAGATAGGCCTCGGCAGAATTTTGACAGAGGCCCTGTAAGACAAACTAGGGGGACTCTGAAGGAAGTATCGCCAATTCTTTACATTCTTTGGGAAAGAAGAATCTGTGTGCACCACCATGGCGTGCACCTAAATGAGTAAAATGATCTAGTTTAACCTAGAATAAATGTTTAAACTCAGGACAATTTGATGAGGGATCACGAGTCAGTCTCCAATTGAACATTACGTGTCATGACACGAGAAAGTCATCAACTGTAATATTTTAAAGATAAACTTAACTTTTAAGGCACAATTTCATGTGGAAAATACTAGTTTTGAATTAGATTTGACTTGAGTAGCTAAACTTCTGGTTTATAGTTGGTTTATTTTCTAATGAACTGTAGCTCATTGATTCATTGTAGCCAGAGTTGTATACATTAGTCAGGCGATTTAAGCTATAATACTATGAAGTATGAACTATGGAACACACGAGAAAAAATGTAATGCTTCGAAATATAAGTCGTATCGTGACGGGCGTAAGCCATAGTGCTGTTACCGCCCATAAACTCATTTTATCTATCGAAATATGGATGAAGGTGGAATGAAGAAAGTGGGAAGAAACTGGAGCACCCCGAGAAAACCCACCCAGACGGGATTTGTCATCCACAAAACAGATATGGCATGAACCGGGATTGAACTGACGATCCCCAGCACCAGAGGTGAGCGCTATACCGTTTAGCCACCGCGCTCGGGACTTATTTGTTCGTTATTCACCTATCCGCATGGGGTCGAAGTAAGATCGCGTGTTCGAGGTTGAGCGAGGTCGAGGTGGAATTGAGATCGCGAGGTCGAAGTCCCATCACGAGTTCGAGGTTGAGCGAGGTAAAAGTGGAGGTCGAAGTGAGATTGCGAGGTCAATGTCGAAGACCCATCGCGAGTTCGAGGTCGAAGTGAGATTGCGAGTTCGAGGTTGAGCGTGGTCGAGGTCGAAGTTCCATCGCGAGGTCGAGATTGAGCGTGGTCGAGGTTGAGGTTCCATCGCGAGGTCGAAGTGAGATCGCAAGTTCGAGGTCGAAGTGAGATGTCGAGGTCGAGGTCGAAGTATAGAGAAAATCGCAAGTTGCCTCCATTTCAACTTTGGAAATTATTTCTTCCATGTGAGATGTTCACCATTATGACACACAGGAAAGTCCAAGCACAACTGGGAGTTGTGGTACTCTCCATGTGGTTTCGAGAGAGAACATCGACATAAAGACTGGAAGGTGTGTGATTGGGAAGCGCTTAGATTGGGTGGTGCAGTTGGTAGCGCATTGGGACGGTAACCCAAAGTCACATACTTTTCACTCCTTAATATCCATTATATCATACTTCTACAGGTATAAATAACTTCTTAATATATTAGGAAGATAAGAAATATTTCCTCAAGTGGAAATACCATCAATACAATTTCCATATTCAGGTTGCGAACATTCATAAAACAAAAATATATCTATTACCTTTTCTTTATAAGAATATATGTATCCTGTTTCTTCCCAGATTGTCATCTTCCATAGATTTCTCAATAAAAGGACATTATAATTCACAACCCTATCAATCACCTCCCTTTTGAATTAAAACAACCTGTTTATCATAAGATTAACAAATCTCGATTAGATTGGTTCCATTAGATTTGATTACATAAAAAAAATTACATCCACGATTCTCTAATAATTATATCTTCGCTTAGTATCACATTTCATTTCTTCTTTAAGTATATAAATGAATAAAATATAATTGAATTAACAGACAAATTTAACTGAAATAAAGTTTGAACGTTACAATATCTTATAGTCTTAATAATCGCCATTTTTAACTTAAATAATCTATGAACATTACTCATAGTCTTCTATCATTGTCTCCATCACTTCTTCTTATGGATCATTACAATGTAAACGATATCAGACATCGTTCTTTTCACATCTACTTCCACTTCTTTTTTCAAACTCTCTATTAAACCAAGTCATCCAAATATACTTTTCGGAAGAAAACTTTGGATGTTGTAGATAATCAGCAAACCATACATCACTTAGAAATGTATCAAAACAAACCTGCATCTCGTCCTCTTTCTCACTGGTTTCTGACGTCTAGACCTGTTCTTCACATTCTGCCAAGTTCTCCTTCAGAGTTGGCTGCTTTTGATCGTTTTGATTATTAGTATAAGTTACTTAAGTTCATTTTCTCTATTTTTGCTATGTTAAGTGGAAATCTAATTTCTCTGTTACCTACGTTTGCAATTGTATTTCTCTTGATTCCAGTGTAGTTATCACTTGTGGTAAATTTGTCAGCAAGTTAGTAATCTGATCTGCATTTTCAGTATTTGACCGACCATTGTTGTAAGCGCTGGCTTGCCTTTGCTGATAAAAGTTTCTTCTCTCATACTGCACTTTTGGTCTCATGTTATTCTTGTATTGTATTGAGTTGTGATACTGAGAATATAGTGTAGGCGATAATATTGTTGTTCTCCAATTAATGAGTAATGTTGCATACCTAGTCTTCCTAGTATCGATATTGGCAAATTGTTCTTGGTTACCATCCCTTCTATATAAAATACATTGTTTTGGTAAATTACAGGCAAATTATCTTTCCATCAATTTCGAATTTTTGATTGTTTACATCCTGTACTTTAAATCAAATGGTTGCATTTGTAAGATCAGATCCATCTGTTGAAGTTTTGAGTAACTTACGATATTGTAACAAGCACCGCTGTTAACTAACATATCCTGATCTTGGTCATATATTCTAATCTGTAAAATTATAGACGGCGATGACTGAATAGTGTTTGAATCATTCATGCAATTAATTCAAAAGTCATCTAAACCCAATCCAACCGTAACGGTTGATACTACATTATTTCCTTTATCTTCGACTGTTTTCACATGCAGTTCTCTATTATTATTTAAGTATTCCCGTCTCTTTTTCTGTTCACATTTTATCTGGAAATGATTTAGGTATTAACAAAAAATGCTTCTTTTTTTTTTCCATATGCCGGACATCTATTTCCGGGGTGACTTCCATTACAGTATCTACAGTTGTGCATTGGAGAGAACGAGGTCTAGGCTGGTAGTCGTAGTTTCTATGTTCTGGTTGTTCTTGATGCACTATATTTGCCGTTACCTGTTTATTGAAATTTAGATTTGAAAGTAGTTGACTATCCGTGTCTATAGTCCCATGTTGTATTGCTTAATTGATTAATTTGTCTAACAAATCATCAGTTGCAAGAAATCTTTTTCTCAAGTTATCTACAATGCCAAAAACTAACTGATCCATAAGTGTTTCGTTAAGGGATGTGCCAAACTTGTACCTATTTGCTTGATTTCTCAATTCAGTAGCATAGTTCTTCATAGGTTGTCCAGGACTTTGACATAACCTGTGGATTGTAAATCGTTCTGCAATTGTATTTTTCGCTGCAAATAACTGCACTAATATTTCCTCTATTTCTTGAAATGATAATTATCCTATGAACTTAGGTGCAACATGGTTTTGTATTTGCCCATACGTTTTTCCATCTACAGAGGTCAATAATAATACTGCTTTCGTTCCTTCTTTGATGTCATGGATCAAACAATGCAAATTGAATCTCTCGAGATAATGTTCCATTTTGTCTTCGATTGGGTCAAACTTATGAAAAATTAAATGCGTTGTTTCCATATTCATAACGTTCTTGCGTTTCCACTAATCCAATGGGTTCCATCGATAATCCAGAGTCGCCAATTTAATACGGTTTAAATATACTTGGATAGGTGTTTAACACTGGTGGCCTTATTAGGTTAGGTTAGGTTAGGTTGGGTTAGTTACCCTCAACTGAGAATCTTAAGTTCTGATTCACACCAAGTCTTTACACATTTAATCATAGTTCATAATGTAAAGAATAACTAATACGAATGTAGTATAATGTATATGCTAGGTTTATTTATGTATGTCACCATAACTTCCAAATAGACTGTCACACATCAGGTAGGTATGTAAAGTATTTCCATATACATTACAGAATTCTGTCAATAAGTATTCTTTGGAACATAATAACTTTTAAATATAGGAGTATTTGCCTTATTTTGCATGTGTATTTAGTAAACCATTATATCATACTTCTTTAAATCAGTTCTTAACATACTAAGCTGATAAAGAAATATTTACTCAAGTAGAAATACCATTCAATACAATTTACATATGCAGGTTACGAACATTTATGAAACAAAAGTATATCTAACTATTACCCTTTCTTTCTTTACAAGAATATAATTATATCCTGTTTCTTTCATAGATTTCTCAATAATAGCACATAAAAGTATTATAATTCACAACCCTATCAATTACCATACGAGATATAACATCATTTGTAATGATACCGTCTTAGTTTTGAGAGACTGTAGGTCCAAAACTACCGCTTCGCAGTTCATATTATTCTATCTACGACAAACCTTTTTCACCTATACCTGTAGCTAGCTATATTTATTATATTTGAACAATGCCCTTATTACGTTAGTACCTATGGACTGCAAGATTAAATAATAATAATAATAAATAATAATAATAAGCTTTTTAAAGACATACTTTTCTTAAACAATTCGTACTAAAAGGTAAAAAATAATTTTGTTTATGCATGATAAAAAAGAAAAGCATGGGACTCGATTTCATATACAGTCAGTCACTTTATAAATTTTTGAATTGGCGCGTCTCATGCATAAACATTTTTTTTTTACCTCTTAGTATGAATTGTTTAAGAAAAGTAGGTCTTTAAAAAGTTATTTTTTATTGTTTTATTGAGTTATTTCGGCGTTCGAATATTTTTTCTCAAACTAATGTTTTTTGCCTCAAATTCTAAAGTGTTCTTCAACCAGTGAAAGGGCCCATCGTTGCAGACTAGTATTTTATTTTAGGATAAAGGAGTCCACATTAAAAAAAAATATGCTTTTGAAATATATAAATGCATATATGAAAGTAACAATGGAATATTGTATTTGTCAACCGACTTACGTCGCAGTGCAAAATTTCATCATTGTAGGAAGTCGGGAAATGAGTTAACGTTGCAAGATTTAAGGACACCACGAACCGAACAAACAACGTTAGCTTCTGCAGGATTAGAGTATATCTTTTTAGTTACGAGAGTAACTTCATAGTAAAAATTCACTATATTAACAATCACTGCTGGACAGATTTTGTTATTCACAGATATATTAAGATCACTTAGGAATTTTAAAATTAGATTCGAAAGGAATAAGATATTGTCGTCATTCTAAGGGAACTGAATACTGATTGGTTGGTTTACTAGTGCACCTTCATCACGTGAAATTCACTACGAACTATCTGATTGACCGAAATTCCTTTGGAATCAACCCACGAATGTTATGTCAGTAATTTCTCAGAAGTACACTTTTCCTCATAAACACTGTTTACACTTCTCTTCCTTCTCCTGTACAGCACTAACATGAGTAACAAAGATGATACGAAACTCACAGCTACCAAACACATCACAAACGTCTTTGATGTCAAACTTAAGGTGAAGAACACCAGATGCAAGAAGATCATCATATTTAATGGGCAATTATCCAATTGCTACAACAGAACAAGTATACATAAAATATTAGATTTGAAATAAAAAAATATAGCATTAGTTAAAACACCAGATTTTGCACATATAAAATCAATAGTATATTTTGTTGATGATGTTGTGAGGAATCCAAGTTCAATCCAGTGCTTATAATTAAATAGTGCTGTTACTGCCCATACAATTCATTTTATCTTATCTTATAATTAAACGAACTGGGATTCGTATATAAAAGTAGATATGCTGGCTACATTATCATTGACGTCCTCCAATATTGTATTTTGAGATTCAGTATGTACAGCCAGCGTCAAAAGTTTGTATCCAGCCGTAAAATTTCTTCTTCAAATAACTTTTTATTTGATAGACCAGTTTGCGTACACTTTTCTCTACTTTATAGAAAATTACATTGTCTTTACTTTACAGAAAACCATATTCAAATATGTCAGCACGTTCAAAATTTATTCGAAGGAGAAATTTTAGGACTGATTACAAACTATTGTCGCTGACTGTACATAACTGCAGGAAGTTGAAAAATGAAAAAAAAAATGCAGTAGCCCATCAACATAAGAAAAATTTTAGTTTGTCTTTTATTTTGTTCTGTCCGATGTTATTAGAGTGCCTTATTTATTTATAGAAATCGTAGTGCATAATTCGTACTGGTTATTGATTAAAATGTTTCATTCGTTTTAAATCGTTTTTTGGAATAGATCAGAGATGGTTAATAGTTCAAAAATTTCCTACTGTGGGTTCTTCTAATAAGTGTTTTCCCTTAGACTAACGTGCATGTAGATTCAACAGAATGAGTTAGTAAGGCTAGAGAAGTTCACCCACATCTAAATACTACCATCTGCTTGAGGGTAATATTCTATCCAGAACCCATCTACATACAGGGATATTATAATTCGAATAGTCATGCAATCTTAAGGTACAGCACACTTTACTGTTTCCATGTTGTAGCTCCGAAATAAGGTAAGGAACATGTCATACAGTACTATAATCTTTTATTGTTACAGGTACGTGAATTTCTAGCAACATACGTGAGTTAGTTTTAAAGCACTATTTAATCCTATCGTCGAGATCTGACATTAAGTACAATAGCCAATAGTCCGTGGACCCCCAGGGGTTCGCAATAGTTTGACGTGTAACGAGAATTTATTTGCCGATGTTTACATCATATTATTCAAATTTATTTTTATAAAATAATTTGGAAACACTATATTGTTCAGTAAAAATCGAACTCAACAAACCGAAATCAATGCAATAAACGAAGTGGATGAACTACAACATTTAATAGTCTGATACGACCATCAATGCTCAAGTTCGATATTCACTCGACGCTTGAACTAAAAAGAAATGGAACAGCTAACTTTAGACTTCTACGCCAGCTTCTACGAAAAATGGATCGGTGGCTTAAATCGCTCCCAGTAAAACATGCGTTACCAAAGTTCGGTGAACCTAAAGCACATTTATTTTATTTGTGCACCTTCAACAGAGATATACATCTCCAGTTAAAGAAGGCATATACAGTTTACTATTACCAGATACTGTAATACAAAAATAAATGAAAAGATTGAAATAAGAATACAAATTTACAACTTCATATCTTTGAGGTAAGGCTGTTAAAAAATGACAGGTCTTTGGAATTCCAGAAGATCTGCCATTTATGTCCTCGATGCCACCTCATTCTTTCAAAAACAAGTTTTATAAAATGATAAAGACAAAAAAAGAGGCAACTTAACAGAAGCCTATGTGTTCATGTAGCAAAAATGATAATGTAGTACCCAAGAAAGTGCGTGAATATTTCCCGAAATATTTAGAGTTCTGATTTTCAGTTGTTGAACGAGATGGAAATGATTATCAGAAACCACAGTGTTTATTTGCGCCAGTTGCTATCGAATGAGGTCATGAAAGCTAAGAAATTCCTAAGACGTCTTGAAACAAAGCACAGTGCTTAAGTGAACAAACCTATTGATTATTTAAAAAATAAACTAATAGAGCATACCCAATTACAAAAATTAGTTTGTGTCAGGCTCAAATAATGAAAAGATTGTTTTAGCTTCATATGAAGTAGCTGTATTGATCGCGAAAAAGAGAGAGTCTCATAGAATTGGTAAAGACTTAATGTTTCCTGCACGAAAGGCAACGACTCGCAATTTGTTTGGCAAGAAACATTCCAATGAACTATCATTAGTTTCTCTCTCGAACAACACTGTGAAGCGAATAATCGACGAAATGACTGAAAACGTAAAGGGCATATCGATACAACACTTGAGTTCCAGTATTTTCCATTACAATCGTATAAAAGTACTGATATTTCGGGAAAATTCAAACTTGGTAGCTTAACAAGGTTTATGAGGATTTTTCGTTTTGTGAAACACTGCCGTTACATACAACTGCAGAGGCCATGTTTAACATTCTTAATAATTTTATCCTTGAAATTAAACTAGAATGAACTAAATGTGTTGGGATTAGTACAGATGGTGCTCAGGCAACGGCAGGTAAACCACAAGGAGATTTTTCGCGTGTCCAGACCGTTGCGCTCTCTGTCAAGTAGGCGCACTGCAGCATACATCGTGAAGCATTGGCTGTACAATACATGGAATACCATCCAAGATGAAAGACAGTTTCGAGGAATCCGTTAAAATAGTAAATTTTTTTCAAGGCTCGTTCTCTTAATTCCAGAATTTTCACAGTATTGTGTAACGCGATGGGAAGTAATCACCTAATATTTTGAGGTACGCTGGTAATCTAGTGGAAGTGTTTTGAGTCGCTTATTCGAACTGCTTGTTGAGGTGAAACTTTTTATGATTGATTCAAACTTGGAACCAAAACTAAAGAACTGCTTTCTTGACTTTCGACACTTGCTTATTTGTCAGATATTTTCTCATTTCTGAACACATTAAATTCAAGTCCGCAAGGATACAGTGCCATTGTATTTTAGTGCAAGACAAAATTTAGGTTACAATTTAAAAAAGAAGTTTGAATCGACAATAAGGAATATGTTTCCTTTCTCAAGCTGAACAACTTTTTGCCGACAAGTAAAACAAAATTTCAAATGGAGATTTTGAGAGGATAAAGGTGCATTTGCTTCCATTGGGTTCCCAGTTGAGAGTTTACTTTTCGGTTTCCAACTAAAAAAACAATTGGATGAAGAACCCGTTTCTAAACAATGAAAATGAGCTGTCACCAAATGAAGAAGAGCAGCTTATTGAGTTGTCCTGCGATTCCTCCTCGAAAATGGTGTTACCTAGTTTCTCGTTTGCTGGACTTGTGGTCACATACTCGGTCTTTATATCCCGATGTTTCCTGAAAGAAAAGTTCACATCTGATGCCTTTCAAGACCACCAACTTCCTGCACTTGTTTATATAAAAAATACATGCAGAAACAGACTTGAAACAGAACCAGATCTACGCCTTAAAATCTTTACTTTGGAGCCAGATATTAAAAAGTTTTCGGTCACCAAAAACACCAGCCATCACATTACAAAGTTGCAAGTAAACAAAGTCGGTAGGTTTCATTATTACTACTATTAATTTGCGACTTTCAATATTGTTAGCAAACTTTATTCAATTGTATCTGTGATTGTACTTTCATATATTGAAATTGTACGCCTTTTTTAAACCTATAGATACCTTGAAAGATCTATTTATTCTGTATGCATAATGTTTATATAATGTTTTACTTGGTTGTTAGAACAGGGATCTGCAGCTTACAAAAGGTTGGGAAACACTGCTTTAGACGAATTACCACATATCACGTAAGTAAAGTTATGCACACCCTAAAGTGCAAAATATTCCCTCCATATGAATGCTCATATTTTACTATTGCTTACTACAATTCAAAAGAGCTATTTGGAAACTAAACATCAATCTAACTGTTTTATCTAATTACGAATCACAGTATACCTAAATATTTATATATAACAAATTGCATGATAAAATATAAATGTACAGATTATTCTCACTATTAATTGAAAATAGTATCATGGATTCCCCACAATGGTCAATCATGAAATAACATTTAATGAATATACGACAGGACTAATAAAATATTACTTAATAATAAAATATTACTTAATGATAAAATATTACAAGCTTCTGGAACGATTTCAGCATTTGTTCAATATTATAGATTTTGTAAATTAAGTCGGATTTAATCAAATTTAACCTAACCACACATGTCTTTATTATTGTAGTAGTATGGTGTTATGCACAATTGTAGATTGAATCTGGTGATGAACTAAAAGATGAGACCCTTACCGACCTGAACTATAGTTGTCTAATGGACATGAATAAAGTTGAAATCCACTGAAAACCCTCACACATGTGTATAGTTTGCGTACAATAGTTTACCACATCTTAAAGACATTTAGCGGATATAATATACTTAGGAAAGCTATATTAATCGTTATTAATTAATCTTTTGACTAGGTACAACTTCATGAAGCAAAATGTCGGCGGGCCAACGTAGGACCTTTGACGGCAAAATCGGCGCCCACGTTGATGCACAAAAACCAACGTTCTGCCGATCACGATGGGCCGACATCAGAGCAGCCAATCTACAACTTCCATCACCCCAATCTCCAATCAAAACATCATTTTTTTTAGTTGCCGAAAATACAACGTTGGCCTTCATGATGCAAGATTACTGACAATAGATGTTGTCTATTGTTATACATACAGTACTTAGGTGTACTTTGTCCATTGGATTCATGATTATTTATCAATAAGTTTATAACGTTTTTCAACAGATTTCAGCGGAATTCGAACCTCCGAACTTCCAATTTGTAGTCCCTCACTCAAATCACTACGGTATAGAGTATCTATTTTACTATTTCTTTTACAACGGCTCTTTCTGAATTAAAGGCATCCATATAGGCTTGCATTTGCTACAGGGATGGATGATCGCATCTTATATTAGAGCTATGAAGGAGGTTTTGTTGATTTCTCTCTCCGGTCTCATCAGATAGTTGAGATGATTCCTCATAGGTGGCAATGAGTCAAGCTATCGTTACTTCCAGGGTTATGGTCAGCGTTGGCAAATGAGCGGGGGTCTAGTAATCGGGACACCTGCTGTATGCCGTCATGATGCCGTACTGTTATGCATCGCATCCCATACAAGGATTGACCACTTGCAACATCCCGCCACATCGGGCCGACGTCTATTTGCCTCTCAAATTCCTCTCTGTCCAGTCATCTCTTTGACGGCAGACGCCACAAATCCAGAGGTCGGTCCACCATCATGTGACAGCATTTGGCTCATGGGGAAGTTCGCCAAATGACTTGTTCAAGAATTTAATTCAACGTTTATTTGGTCATGAACTAAAGCCGTAAGGAAAAGGAAGGAGTTGAAAGAAGAGGAAAGAAGAACACGGGAAGAATTTTACGTGAATATCTGAAAACTCTTCTTACTTGTAAAAGCTACAACTTGACGAGTCTTACATAGGGTTTATGTCATGGATACACTACAACGTTGCAGTAAGATAATCTTGCAACCACGAGTGTAAATACCATCTCTCACTAACGTTTTTATGATCAAGGCGAAAGTTGAAATCCAAGGCATATTTAAGAACTTACCTCGTCGAACCAAAATGCTGGTAAAATCGTATCCTTTTGAAACGCTTGTAATTGCTTTACACCTTTAGTACTTTTGACAAGTACATTTATTTGTATACGAATTCTTCCAGAAAATACAATGCCAAAAGTCTGAAATAACGTAAAAACCATTCGATTAGATTAGATTGTCTCGATTAAATTTCCTGGGCTCAATTACTCGTGTAAAAATACATGCAAAATATATGAAATTCATAAATTAGAGTAGCTACCTATGGCTATCCTACATCTAAAACAATAATCATGATTTTCGATTTAAAAAAATGGCAAAACATGAAGAGAAAATGCATAATTTTAGTAAATATATACTAAACACTTCTATTTTTCAGTGGCGTATCTAGGATTTTCATGAGCGCTGATCGGAGGAATAGACCAGGGAAATGTTCGATATTTTCCCGGTAAATGATTTTTTAAAAGTATAGATTTATCATATTTTCCTTCATATTGTCATGGAATCTGAAACACTAAGATCAATCTGACGAGAAAATCAATTTCATATTAAAACCAAACAAATAGAAACTTTCTGTGGTGTAAATTGTTGAAATACATTTTTTTTTACCTTGAGGAGGAATTGCTCGCCCCCCGGGCCCCCTCTCTGGATCCGACTCCGATACTTCTATAATTGACTATACAGTATCAAAATAGAAACGACATTACCTTACATATCATAGTGGAAAGACATTTCTTAATAAGATGAGAAATAATCTCCCTCCGACTATATAAATTTTCGCATAATGAAAAATAGCTCTATGAAGAAATCTTATCGTGTCTCGGATTGCTGTGGTTAGGATCATGCTTATTCTACTGCAGATCACCTAGTGCCATGTGCTTTCACATCTAAGATATTGTTTAAATCTTTTATATGAGTAGATACCTATGATATAAGATTAATTTTTATTTTCCGATTTTTCTGAAAAAAGAAAAAACTAGATCCAGGAAATATTATTGAAATTTGCGGGTTTCCATTGATTTTGTCTATTACACATAATACAGCGATTGAGAGAAAGCTTTCTAATTTTCTTATTTGTCAATAAATTAGGTTCAATTTGGTGTCAAATAAAGCTACAGATTTTCTCGATGAAAATAAGCTATCACATGTGGTGCAGCGTGTCCTAAAATTATTGCTCTATGTTGAAAGTGCATTTTTGTGATTTTTACTGTCCTAAGTGTGATGAGCCATAGGTTGCAAAACACAAATAACAAATAAATAATACTTTTTGTAGATTGACGTAATCAAGTATATTATCTTTTTGGGAATATTACTATAAAGATAATATTGTTAGTTTACATATCTCGTCATCATTAAGTATGATATGAGATTATTATACAGGACGTGGGTATCTAAACTATAGCCGAGTCCAATTGCAAATCTCAAAATACATAGAAAAAGTATATACATTTAAAAGTTAAAAACTATATTTATTAATTACGAATTCTATAATAGTATCTGAATATCAAGTACTTATAAATCACTTCCACCATTCCATAGGCACAAGACATAATTAGCATCTTTACACACTGGTATCACATATAATTCATTATTCACATATCTTTCAAGTACGTAGACAACTCATATTTAGATGTTCAACTAAACAGTCAACATGTATTCCATAAACTTCTATCATTAAGTATTCAATTCGAAATCTTCTACATACTACTGTATATAGCCCCATGGTCACTCTCTGATTCACTCACCCATATAAATTCATAGGCCAAACTGCTGGAGCTAGAAACACCAAATTTGGTATGAAGGTGCAGGACCATGAGTAGGTAAAGGACAAAATCCGACATTTTGAAAAAGTCGCTATCTTGGATCCAAAATGGCCGTTAAACCCATTGTTGCATAGAATAGGGAGACTAAACGGCTGGGGCTATAGAGTTGAAATTTGGTACGAGGGTACATTATCGCTAGTAGGTTACGAAATTATTTTCAAATTTTCTAAAAGTCGCCATATGGGATCCAAAATGGCCGCCAAACTCATTGCTGTATGGAATACAGAGACTAAACGGCTGGGCTATAGAGTTGAAATTTGGTATGAAGGTAGAACATCACTACAAGGATAGGAAAATGCTACTTGATGTATCCAAAGACGCCATCTTGGATCCAAAATGGCGGACCTTAAAAATGCATTTTCCACACCGTTTGAGCTAGAAAAAACAAATTTGGTATGAAGGTACATGGTAACTAGTAGGTTAAGAAAATATTACAAAATTTT
>JAGDQP010043819.1:0-14688 GCA_022664845.1 Lepisma saccharinum | reverse complement strand
AATTGTGTAACATTTTCATTAGCTTTATTCCATTCCAGTCCCTACACGTAGTAATACTAATTATTATTTTAAGATTTTTTCTCTGTATCCTATGCGTAAGTGATAACTAGCTAACTACATTGTGGGTCTCGGGTTCTATATTTGGTGGAGTCAGTACTGGCTCGGAACTCACTTCACATTAGTCCCGTCATTACAACGTGATCTTCATCTAATACTGATGGACTTTTTTTTTGTTACTTATACTCAGACGTATTCTATTCCCTCTATCCACTTAATGCCAGTGACAACCGCCTACAGTTTACGCTATTCGGCAATAGATCTCGGGAAAATATCACATAGTTATATATAATTCACTCCTGCATAAGCCCTTTCCCGTAAATACAAGGTTTATCTAATGATTCACAAACTGGCTGGACATGTTAAAACAAATTACAAAATCTTTCAACTGTCGTTTTACAGGACGACGTTCCAAACCCTGTTAATTTATTAATCCCTTAGTAAAGCCGAGTATCGAACCCGTACCCCTCGTTTGGAGTTCGTAATTCCATCATTTTTTTTGTGAGAAGGGGTGAAGGCAAAGTTTTACACGGTTATTAGTAAATTTAGTGTTCAAAGTCCACGATAAGCTGCAGGTCCGGTGGCTTTAAAAAATCCAGGGGAAAGCCCGGAATCGAACCCCATAACCCTGGCAGATCTGACGTAATCAGTGTACGTGCGGTGGCTTTAAAAAATATTTGGGTCCACCATTGGATTACCCTCCTTAACATCTTAGGACCTTCGAGTCAATAAACTGGAGTCGCTTAGTTTATTATTTTCATAAAGAAACTCAAAGCACCAAAACTTTCATTAATATTTCGAACCTGCTGGTACGAACAAATATTCTGGGCAAGCTTCCTTGTAAAAATGTCCCAGTGATCAAATTTGCACTCGGGCAACTCACACTTAATTGTATAATTCACAACCATATTCAATTTATAACTACATGAAACCTTCCCTGTAGGAAAAGGTTTATCTGTTGATTTCCACGTTGAACAAACATGGTCGTAAAAAAACCACGAATATCACCTGCCTTTTATTTCGAGCACTGTTAAAGAGTTTGTTACTTTCAACAAAATCCCTTAACAATGTTAAATATGAAAGCTGTAATACTCATTATGCATGGCTCGACTCGCGTCTAATAGCAGAAAAGCACCACAATTGACCATCCATACCCTGCAGGGATTCCAAGCAAGGACCTTTCGATCAGTTGCAACGAGTACCAACTACTTTCTTGACTATTTGTATTATTTTTACGTAATTTAAATTCATCGATTTCATAATACTTTTCATTTTCGGAAGGGGTGGTGGAGTTTTACTGATTTTTAGCTGAATCCCAGTTCACGTTAAACTGTAGGTCCCGACTTCTCGATCCAATTGCAGACAATGACAAGCGCGATCGGAATACCTTACCCGCGATATTTCAATGTCAGCACGTGGTTTTACGTAAAACACACAATTACTTATTACGTTAAATTCAATTCCTTTAACATATGATGATTTTATTGACGTTGTGTCATACAATATAGTACACATCGATCTTTAGTTCAAATAATCAAAAAACCTAAACGCTTTAGTGTACATTTTCCATTCGAGTATGAAGTTCTTTACGATGTCAGCACTTTGCAAAGGCGTTTTGTTTAGTTTCACAAAATTGCGTACAGATGGTGCCCAAATACACTTTTATCTATACTCTCGTGAAATTTGATTACCGTGTATTTTCCGATATATTCATTTTATTTAAAACAACACTATAATCTCTCTCTCCTAATTAATAACGAGTGACTACAAGTATATATTACAGTTCAAAATTAATGCTAACCTGCAAAATCCTTGAAAATAAAATATCAGTTGCTCTTGAAATCAAATTCACTCCCTACGATCATGTAAGTCAACAGTCACTGTTCGAATATATATTTTCTCAGTCTGTGAGCGTTCTTATATAGTTGTATTCCGTTTACTTTTGAAGTGGATACTGTTTAGTCACTGCAACAATTACGTATTCTCTCGTTAAAAGGATTCTTTAGAATTACATTATCCATTGACCTACATACAGCGATTATCAAAACCCATTAACGTTTCGAACAATCTCTTTTCAATAGTACCACCGCCTAAAAGGGTTTGGAAACAAATCCAAATTTTAACATGTAATAGCAGCTTTTTGTTAAAAGCATCCGTTTTGAAAGTAGACTGTAGAAATACCATTTGATAAAACATTCATTTTAAAATGGAGGTTACGCATATTAGTAGGCTAATGGAAGGTCTTATCCATGCATTCCTTAAAACCACAGACTCTCAAAAAATATTATCTGTTCTCATATTAACATACCAGGAAACACTTACGTTTAACGTTATCAAAACACAGTTCCGTCTCTCCAGAACTAAATCATTATCAGACTGGCGCTTACCATTATAAATATTAAAATCTGTATCTTATAATATTAGAAAGTAAATACTGTTTTTAAGTCAGGCAGCACTCACGAAATACATCGATATCGTATACTTTCAACCAAACATGGAACTTCTGTTCCAATATTAATTATACAGTGAAATGAAGTCAATATCAATCCATTCCTTCTATTAGAAGGATTTTCTTACTGAATCCTTTTAAGACTAGCTCATGCTAATTGCGTCTGATTAGATAGTGATAATTTTAAGTGCATATACCTATCGTAAAAGGCTACTAATTGAATATAAGTACTCTTATTTCTGAGTTCCATTAGCCACATTCCAATGGAAGTAATAGTGTAAATTAAGGACACCGTTATAGCATGCCCACATCTACTTGACTCATTATTTTGTGGAAAGTGAAGTTATTTAAATGTAAGTTTTGATATGGTTGTCAATTTGAACATATTTGGATGGCAAGTAGTGAAATTGATACTGTGTTTAAGACATCGGCGTAATGCATTAACATCTGGTTGGCAGAGGTGAAATGCCATGACAAGGCCTGTACGCTCTGATATTGTAAACAATACTATGTATTCACCTAAATATAGAAATATGATGAAGCCTGCTTTTCCCCCCCTAAAAATAAACACTGATCTGATGGCATGTATCTAAGACCAATGCTACAATTACAACTCCGCGAATCGACTTTTACAAAGTAATAAGTGTTGTATTTAAATAACGAGGGGCGTTCTACACTTTTGGCTCCTTCGAAAGTGCGCCAAAATCAGAGTTTGCTCCACTTGCAAATATGCAATTTGCAGCCCTGTGCATACGATGTGTTTTTACTCAAATAATTTTAAAGGTTTTAGTGCAAATGCATAAATTTGCTTCTTTTGTTGGGTTATTTTAAAAGTGAAAAAAAAACACAATACATTTTAATTATGAGCTATAGAACTAAAAATTAAGGATTCAAAATTAAAAAGGAAATATTAAACTTTTTTTTGTATATTGACATACAGTAAGTGAATAACCTATTTCTTTATAGTCTTGTTTATGGCCTGGCAAGCGTTATAATTTAATCTCGATTGCGTGAAGATGTCAGTATGTCAGGCTCTATTCTTCCTCCATATGTTTTTATTACCTATAACCTGGCATTTCCTTTAGGAAAACTTTTAACATACCTGTAAAATGGTACATTAGAAAGTTTTGTTGAACCCATACTTTCAGAGAGTTTGTGGGAATATACATAAAAGTATAAGTGGGGCTTTCAAGAATGTCAGTGCGTGACGGCAACTTCAACATCATGAATATATATTTAATATATACGTGTTATATAATCAAGAACGTGATACCCAATATCTCTTCAAGCACATCGTGTGTCCAATTCACATTTTTTGAACTTCTCAGAGATATACGGACGGCAATTACAGTCCAAAAATGTATTCTGGCTGTCAGTTTGTGGTGGGTGGTATTGCTTTTTAATGATTTACACAAAATTTATTGTGATTAAGAAAAACATTTGAAAAATTTTTGTTCAGCACTTGATGATAACGCGCCACATGAAAGCAACTTACTTTTCACCAAATATGCTGTAGTGTTACATACTAAGTCAAAGGAGCGGAGTATTCGATCTTCTTAGAGCGGAATTTTGAATCGAAAAGAGTGGTTTTCAACGAAACTCGCTAGGTTTGGGAAAATGCTATATTTATAGATGGAATTCCGATGCTTTATTGATGTATTTTCAAACTTGAAAGAGCGATTTCTTATATTTAAGAGTTGTTTATTTTTCATCCTTTTAGAGTGATTCACAATGAATCATGGTTACTAGTTAAGTTTGTTCTCCGCCATTTGCTGCTGCGAATGTTATCAAAAAGGAAGCCATACTGTGAAATTTATCGCGTTTCGTTTAGTTAAAAATGACAACAGAAAACCCGGAAACTTTTCTCAGTGGCAAAAATATACCAGAAGACTTCAGGAGTGAGATATGTATGAACTTTGAACTTTGCTCAAGTACCTGACGAGACGAAAGAAAACATTTAGAAGGTGTATTCTCGAAGTTACCGGCTGGCTGAGCTAATAAGGTGTTGGATAGCTGTCCGAAAGGCTCCATTTTCAAATCACCCCAAGATTGTTTTCTTTACTCTTTTCCATTAATAAATACATTAAATTTCTTTCTTACTACTTATGAATGAATGCTCCATTTTGCATATTTTTACATTTTATTTCGTCACTTGCATGTTCAAAAGGTGAAAATATTATCTGAATGGATGGAAATTTACCTAAAACAATATTATTCCTACATTCCCATCGAGAGGAACCACCATAGATTCCATCGTTTTCCGAGAGAAAATTTCCTATCTTTTCTCCGAAAAAATCCACTCTAAAAGAGTAGTCCATCTTTCCCTTCTCAAGATTAAATATTCTGTTTCTGTTTAATTCGAGTGGAAATCCGTTCGCTGAATGTAGTTTGTGGACCTTCACGCAGTGCCACAATTATGCAGTTGAGATTTTAATGATTGCCAAAGCGAAAGGAAGATTATTAAGAAATAAATCAACTGCTTATACCAATATGGAAAAGAACGATTTTCAATATATCATGTTTTTGAAACTTAAATTTTTACACTTAAGCTGAATAATTCACTGTTCAAGTAAGGTAGAATTTAGATTTTTGTGATATTTTTTAAACAATCCCAAAACAGAAGCTCATTGCGCATTCCTACTAAGGACTTTTTTTAATTTCTTCATGTAAGCTTGCATCACATACATTCCAAGAATAGATTGCACTAATTTAAAAAAATACTGGTATGTTTCAGTTTCTACTACCGGGTATGACATATTCGTGGAATTGCTTTATGTTATCCTCAGTCATACTTATACGTCAAAGAAAAATCAGTCTGAAAATATGTAAAGATAATATTTTAACATTTCAGATACACGCTCGCTATGACACTAATCAGTTTCCAACGATATAAATTAAATCGGGAAAAACAGCAGCATTACCGTTTGCCAACCCCTTGTTAATAAATTACATAGTTTTATGTGAAATATGAACACCTTCTATGCTCATGTTGTATACAGATGACGTCAATTAACTGATGTCAGTTACACGCCTAAAGCGGGAACTGAAGAGCCTCCAGTAATTGATGCGTGAGTTTTCATTTTTGTTTTCCTTTCTCTTTCATTAGGATTGCATACTCAAATTAGACCTTCAATACACCGCATTGCAATTGAATGCATTAAATTTTACTCGAAAAATTAATCGAATAAATCACACATATAACCCAATATCAGCCTATTAGTTTCCACTGTTTGCATCACTATTTTAGAAAAATATTATTTTTGGTACAAGAGTTCCTACATGTCTGAAGATATCAGAAGAACTTTTTAAAAAATGTTATGCCTTATTTCTCCCGGAGCGACCAAGTTTCGAACATGGTGGATGGCGTTTTCTGGTCTCGTAGACATGTACGGAAACGTAGTTTTTTAGATGTTCAGAAGAGCTAGAAATATTAAACAAAAACCGTTGTGTAACTCCTGAAGTTTACTTTGAAGATGTTTAATCACCTTTTATAGAAATGAATTTCTTTATTCCAAAAATGAAAATTTTCAGCCTCAATAATGAATTTATTCAGGCTGAAAAATGAGTAACGAATTGTATAAAGTTGGAGCTTACACCAGTCTCTAGAGATGGCGTTGAATATAAGGCTGCAAAATTTTGTAATATTAGACCAATCAACTGAGTGCCTGCATGCAAAAAATCATGGCCATAAATCACCACACCTTTTTTTTTTTACGCAGGTTCAAACATGGTCCTTTGCGAAAAATTCCGGATTTCAGGCTTAAATGTATGTAAATGAAAAAGTGGTATCTTTGCAAAGGACATATTATTTCCTGTGAGGCAGTTGAATCATTTGTAATATTTAGACCTTCCAACAGACTGTATGCAAAGAATCGTTGAGCTTATTACATCTCATTTTTTTCTACAGGGGTTCAGACATGACCTCTCGTCGGAAAATGCCTGATTTCAGACTTAAATATCTACGTCCAGGAAATTGGTGTCAAGGAAGCCTTGTTTATGCTCAACTCACAACCAAAATTGCTACTTTTTTTCCAGATGCAAGCGGGTGTTAGAGGATGAACTGAACTTTGATTAGATTAAAAGATTTGAACAAAGTAATTATTCAATGTGACCTTAGGAACAAATGAAAGTACTTTTGATTCTAGATTTTCCTAACTTCCAGTGAAATGTTGGAAATTGGACTGTTTTGCTGATTATAACCATTAGTTCTGAATAGTCGAACTAAGACTTACTTTTTCATAAAAGAGATGTTATCAGGCAACTTCGATGCATATATGTGAATATTTGCGTTATGATAATAGGAGTATTTGTGAAAGAATTATGCAAAGAAGTGTATATGACTTATTGGTAGTGTAAGAATGATTCTTATACTTACAATATTATGCAAAGGCTTCAAAATGTGATAACTATAATAAATAAGATAGAGCTGCTGAATATTATGTGTGCCTATGGATTCTCACAGCTCACTGCATTTTAAAGTTAAGGTATTCGAAACTGAGTTGTGTAGGAACAGCTCCATTGTAGATTTAACCTATGCAGAAATTAAGGAAATTTTGATCCAATTATTTGCTTACAAAACTAACATCATAACGGAGAGATTCACATTTCATGATATGTTTCAGTATCCGGGTGAACCTGTGAAGGAGTACATTACAGAAATAAAGAATCAAACAAACAAATGTATATACTTAATTAAGCGATTATGGATCAGCTGGTATTTGACATGTCCGACAACAACTTAAGGAAACGATTGCTATCCACTGATGATCTTACGCTAGACAAAGCTATTGACATAGCCATATAACAAGAAACGACAGATAAGGATATTAAGTTGTTAGTGAGTTTTAATTCTGCTCAAACACGAACAATTAATAAAGTTCAACAGAAAGTAGGGTTTGGAAGTAAATTATGCTATACAAGTAATGATATACCAAATGTAAAGACTGCCGCTTCTGCGGAAATAATCACCCTTGCAAACAGTGCCCGGCATATGGAAAACATTGTAATTTTTGCCACAAATTGAATCATTTTTCAGTTAAATGTGAACAGAAAAAATGCCAATTAAAGCAAACCAACAGTTCTTATCGAAAATCTATTCAAGCTGTAGAAGAAACACCTGAAGAAGTCCAAGTTTCAAGTGTACATGTTGCTTAGGAATAGATGATTTCTGGATCTATTCTATCCAAGATTTAGAATCGTTACAACAAAACGCAGCCCTTGGTTTACCAATTAGAGTGGACAGAAACGAATTAGACTTCGTAGTTGATACCGGAGCTTGTACCAATATCGTCAGCAGTAAACAATTATCACGCTGGAATATGCTACATAACGTAAAGGACATGAATATTCCTTTGCTGGACATCAATAACCGAACCTTAAATATAAAAGGAAATATAACTTTCTCATTAGTTTACCTTAAGAATTTGTATTTGTGTAGCAGATACAGATATGCATATGGCTATACTTGGAAGACCTGGCATGACACAAGTTTTGGGAGATTGGAGAAAGCGTTTATTAGGAACTATAAATATTGTAGCTGGAAGTAGACATAGTCCAGATATCTCTAGTCCAAGATTTATGTATGAATATCGTCCTACTTCTACACCAAATCAAAACAAAAAACAGTATACAAATAGAAGAAACATGGATATTAATAACAGATTTGGACAAATAATGACGTAATTAGAACAGTCTATACGAAATTTGGAATCACAACAGATTCAATTTCAACAATCGGTACAAAAACAAATGGTTTAAAGTAAAGAAATTAATACTCAAATCGAAACAGCAAATCAAACAATATCTTCAGAACAGTTTTCATATCCTAAAGATGAAACTAAGGAATCCGAAAAGAAGATGACATTGACAGAAGATAACTCATCTATCCCTACACAAGAAAGATCATGAAGAAAAAAAAGTTTTCTGTACTACAAACTGCAAAGAAACCCGAAATTGAATTTGACAATTTTTTAATAGAGATATGCTTTAAAAAATATTTAAAGCACACAAACTAACCTCGAGAAAACCTATCTGGTTCACATGGTTTCTTAAAGGTTATCAAAAGGAAACTGAAAAGGATTTAAAACAGTATTTGCAAATGAATTGTTTTTAGAGGAAATGGGAACTTGAAAATTACACTTAACAGAAAGCAGAGAAGATAGAAGAGGACAAACAAAAGCAATTTTTATGATATTATGAGTGAAACAGCGATGGAGTAAACTTTAATGGAGTTAATAGTGACAAAAAGAATAATATGTATTGCTATTATTATCTTGTATTTTATTCATGTTATTATTATTTAAATTTTGTTCATAATTGTGAAATAATTGGATTCAGTTTGTGTCAAATGATCTTTCTGTATATTACAGAACTGATATAATTTAAAGTGTACATTTTTATTAAACTACATTATGGAACTGTTACACTTTATGGTTTCATACTATTTGCTTTTTATCACACTCTTTTTTAGAAGGAGGGTGAACTGTTAGAGGATGAACTAAACTTTGATTAAATTAAAAGATTTGAACAAAGTAATGATTCAATGTGCTATGGCTTTAGGAACAAATGAAAATACTTTTGATTCTAGATTTTTCCTAACTTCCGGTGTAATGTTGGGAATTGAACTGTTTTGCTAATTATAACCATTAGTTCTGAATAGTTGAACTAAAGACTTACTTTTCTATAAAAGTGATGCTATCAGGTAACTTCGATGCATATATGCGAATATTTGTGTTATGATAATAGGAGTATTTGTGAAAGAATTATGCAAAGAAGTGTATTTGACTTATTGGTAGTGTAAGAATGATGCTTACACTCACAATCTTATGCAAAGGCTTGAAAAGTTGATGACTATAATAAACAAGATAGAGCTGCTGAATATTATGTGTGCCTATGGATTTTCACAGCTCACTGCATTTTAAAGTTAAGGTATTCGACACCGAGTTCTGCAGGGACAGCTCTACTTTAATGTTAATCAGATTTCGATCTGTGTTGTTGTACTTATGCAACCCACGCCCTATATGAATAATACTAATACTAAAGCATATTATTCACAGCGGATTACATGTGTGTATGTAACTTCATATTACTACGCTACTTGGAATTTGGAAGGTACAATTTTAACTCCCGCAAATTACCTTTTGCTGAAACCACTCGAAAATAAAATTGGGCACAACAATACTTCATTGAGAGCGAATTTCAGATTTATTGCATGAGGAACCATCTGATATATTTAAGCTCGAAATTCGAAATTTTTTCGCAATGTGCCATGTCTGAACCCCCGTAGTAATAAAGGGGTGTGATTTAGGGCCATGAAATTTTCCATGCAGACACTCGGTTAGTAGATCTAAATAATAAATTTAAAAAATGCAGTCTTATATTCAGATTCGTTACTCATTTTTCAGCCTAGTTTTTGGAATAAAGGAATTCAGAAAGATGAATACATATCTTTAAAGTAAACTTCAGGAGCTAAACAACGGGTTATGTTTCAGTTCTCTAGTTTCAATTAAAAAAAATAGGTTTCCGTACATGTCTACGGGAGTAAGAAAAGAAGCTAGATAAATATGGTCGCGTTGGGAGAAAGATCATGACTTTCTCAAACGTTTCTGATATCTTCAGATATGTAGAAATAAACATACGAAAAATATTTTCTAAAAATGATGATGTAACTAACTTTTTTACAAATGGATGATTTGTAATGGAATGACCCATATACGTGTTTTTGATTATTCTAATACGTAATTACCTATTTTCTACCTTACTTTATCATATACAATACCAACATTTGTATTCCAATTGACACATATTTCTACAAGTAGAAAGTAATTGCTAAATACCTTTGTAGAATATGCTTTAATAGTAGCTCAGGGTTACATTGAGTATATTCTCTAAAAGCTTCATACGGGATATTAAAGCTTGTTTTTGATACTAACATTGCTCGTAATGCCTCAACTTTCATTTGTGACTTTTCTTTCCTCCACCGATATGAAGTGCATGAGAGAAAATAATATCTGCAATGCTGCTTTTTAACAACGATAATTCAAAACCATTTTTAGTCTATTGTAGGAAATTTTATTGTCTTTTAGATTTGGCGGTAGGAAAAAATCTTAATCTTATATATAGTATTATGTGTGAATTTCTTTTACCAACATGCTTGCAATAATCTTGGTTGTTTTAAACTCTCGCAAAATGATGCCCATACGTGACAAGACGCTTGGAGGGAACTCTGCTCCCCTCAAACCATTTTTCCGCAGAAAAGAAGAAAACACATATTCGCTTATTTCGTGTCGACTATGTTTGTGCGAAGATTCATTCCAATCTTTCATGCTTTGAGGGGTTTTCAGCTGTCGTTTGAAATATATTTCAGAGGATGGGGCATTTTCCCCCATCAAACAATTTATTTGCAGAAAATAAAAAATACACCATATTAAACAACTATGCATATTCTTCCAAAGTACAAAAACGCGTATCAAACTCGTTCAAAAGATCTGGAATTGCTAGCTGGACAATTTCATAACGATCATACTGGGTTCGGTCAAGTCTCGGGAGTGTGTGTGAAAGTTCTGGGAAATGTTACAGTTCATTCTTGCTCGCTGTAGCAAGGAATAATTCTAATTCTTACAGATATAAAAATATATTAATAATTTATTTTATTTCACAAATTGTGTTTGTTCACCTTGAAGTTGTTTATTAGGCTCATTCAAACACCGACAGAAGTCTACTGTAAAAGTAATATTAATACTTTTATAATTCATCTTTAAATTAGTCTGGAAATTTTGTTGCAAAACCATGTTAAATAATGTATGCTTTGATTCCGCACGAATGATTAATTCTTAATTTGGCGCCGAGAATTCAAACAAGCAGATAGCCGCTGTGTAAAAAGGAACTTCTGAAATTTCAGGAGAAGACTTAAAATGGCTAGCAATGTCTTCAATATGAATAAAACAATGATAGTGAATGAAAGGAGGAAAGTGTTAATCATTCCTCGAGAGGCTGACGAATTCTTTGTTCCTACCCACCATTGTTGGGGTATCATCTGTTACGACGCACACAAGCTTTGAAGTATAAAAATCATTAGACATTTAGAAGTTAGTAATACTGATGTAAATGTCTTAACTTGTAATTGTACCTGACATTGATAAACTGTCAGAAATAAGTTATTGATAGTTCGGTAATTTCTTACTCTATTTCCATACTTTATACTGTGCTTGGCATACAAAGCAAATGTGATAGGATTGCAGAGTCTGTCTTTTATCTGCTGTTTAGTATAAAATAATCTTACGACTTGTCTTCGCAAGGGCAAATCCATATGTAGCTAGGTTAACTACAAACTGACTGAGTGTTAAAGTAAATCCCATACTATTAAGCACAGCGTATATACAAGTAGGAAAACTATCTTTATTACTGAAAACAAGTAATTCCTTGAAACAAAGCGTTTGGTCCTATTTTGATCGAAGTCACATAAGTAGCCAATACTACGAACAGGTACTTTGTACATAAATATTACCTCCTTAAGTCGACTATTCTTTAGTTCTTCCATCTAGATGCATAATTCTACTCTCTGAAGAGAAATTCCCGTGAAATAGGTTGTTTGTCGATAAATGATATATCTTCTCAAACGTATCCAAGGGTTGGTGATTTAGCGGTCATGAAAACAAGAGATAAACTATAATCATCTTTAGAACAGTGTTTGCAAGTCTATCGTTTCATCAGTTCAGTTCTATGACGATGAAACACTTTTCGCGCACATAGCACTTTACATGACAGTTTATTCTATGAAGTTCGTGCTCGCAAGCACTTTTCTAACCGCATGACGAGAGTACCAAATGCCATCCAAAGAGCATCCTAATATTCGGGAGCACCAGCTTGAGAACGTCTGTAATGCAAAGACTGTATTTTTTACTAGAATGTAGACTCACTTCACGCAGAACTCTCCACGGATCTGAAGCACACCTTGGATGGCATAAAAAGACATGGAAATTCGACAATAAGGAAACAGTAACGAGAGAAGCGAAATATCGAGGTTGACTCTATCGGGAACCCATCACCAAACCAGCAGAGGCGAAGCTGCTCTCTTTAGGCCAAGCTATTGGTTAAAAGATGATCAGGAAGAATGCTTCATAACATTTTGCAAGCTGATATACAAACAGAACCTTGCTCAGTAGTACGAGTTAGAGATCAGGAAATGGATACAAGGCTACAGTCTCTTATAAGACTTCAGAAATCTCACTTGTATTTGGTCGGGGCTTAACAAAGCACGAGCTAATTATGAAGAGAACATCACAGCTACTCTGCTGAAAGCAAAATTAATTATCAACGAGGTCACCAACCACTACATACATCTAGTACCAAAGTAGGAAGAGGAGTGGAAATTCAGTTTCCAAAGGCTGACCTGCTTTGCTTCGGAGGCCACGAAGAAAGTGGCCCAATACGCCAAAATCGACGCATTGGACTTCCTCAAGTATAAGCAACAAACAACCAAAAACAGACTAAGAAAACCGAGATGCCTATTTACCAGAAGGCAAAGAACACTTCAGAGGGATAAGCAGACACCACAACCTAGATGTCTCGGGAGAGAGACAACATACAAGATCTGTTGAAAATCTTCACAACCATAGGAAGTAGAACTGTAGCATAGTAAAACGACTTATAAAGTCTTTCAGTACCTTTTATCTCTTACAAAACTTTAGAAAAGCGAAAACTGTGTTTCCCGCAAACAAAATATTCCAATAATTGAAAACTTTTTCCAATCAATACCTCCCATAATTGTGTATAAAACCAAAGAGGAAATATGCAGAGCTGCATAAATCCCTAATTTATAATCTAAGAAAATTCTACCCGATAGAAGTTTTAGAAAAAGGGATTTTCTTTATTCCCCAATCATAAACCGAATACATTGACACCTATAAATGCTGCGAAACTATTCAAGCAGATCTTGAATAAGCATTGCCAGAGGGATGGGTTGCCAAAACGTTATGCCCACTTTTCATAGGCTCCGTGTTGAAAACACGACGAAATGAAAGGTATAGACAATCAAAGTAGTCTTCGTCTTAAGTAATAGGATATATATTTTTTCTTCTGGGAAACATTGGCAAGGTACATTACTCGGCATGTGAAAGTAACATGGGAGTGTATGGAGGATGTCAGAACTTTGCAATTTCTGGAGCAGGGGTAGGAGGTGACCTCAACTATCTTTTGATATGTTGTGGAACTACTTACTGTTCCTCGGACTGACTTATAATCGTTTAAGGAAAACATAGAAGGACTTAGTGTTTTCAGCACCACTTATAAGCATGGAAGCCGACGGGAGGGTACACCTTGTCGCGATTTCTGGAACGGTGGTAGCAGATAATTTGAAGTCATTTTTGATACGTTGTAGCGCTAATTAATCTTCGTCTAAAGAACTAACTTCGGATAACTTCCCGGATAACTTCGGGAACATATTGGTTTCGACACTTATACGCATGGAAGTCAATACGAAAGAACAGTTTGTCACGATTTCTGGACCAAAAGTAACAGATGGGATAACTATCTTTAGACATGTTGTAAAGCTAATAAAGCTTCGTTTTACGACCATTCAATTGTTTCGAAAAAATATCGCCAAAATAGTGTTTTCGACACTAATAAGCATGGGTAGGGGGGAAATTTTAGACCAGGTGTATAAGGTGACTTCAACTACCATTTGACATGTTTTAGACTTAATTAGTCTTCGTATAAAGAACCAATATTAATTTACGAGGAATATCTGCAGCTTAGTGTTATTGGTACTTATAAGCATAGAAGTCTATGGAAGGGAACACTTGGTCGCGATTCCTAGAGCACGGGTAGCAGGTAACCTCAAATATAATTTGACATTTTGTAGAAGTAACTGGGCTTCGTCTGAAGAGCCTCTAGTCCTTTCCAAAAAGTATAGGGAAGATTCACCATTTATACACATTGAAGTCTATGGGATGGAGTACTTTGTTGCGATTTCTGGAGTAGGGGAAGAAGGTGATACAAGTATCTTTTTATACGTTGTAGAGCAAATTAAGCTTCGTCTAAAGATCCTATCATTATTTCCGGAAAACATAGGCAGTTTAGTGTTTTCGGCACACTAGAGTGAACCACTTGATGAGTTAACAACTTTTCCTGAGATAACGGGGTACTTAGGTATACAGCTTGACGGCGGAAGCAAGGGTTTGAAT
>JAGDQP010043818.1:0-16100 GCA_022664845.1 Lepisma saccharinum | reverse complement strand
TCTGTACAATTACATAAAAAGTCACCTCTGCATAATGTTGCAGTTTCAGAAACGAAATCTTAAATACCTTTCACAATGATTTTTTTTTCTTATAGAAAGTGATACGCTAAATTTTGCAATTGTACATTTCCTAGGTTTCTTGTTCGCTTCACTAAACAGGTTGTAAGTTAAGTAGAACAATGAATGGACCCTTGTTGCTCCAATTTAATTAGTTTTTATTGGAGGGGTGATAGACTCATTCTGGGGGTTAATACTCCCAGTGGCTCTTGTAAAAGAATCACTGCCGATGTAGAATGGTTATCTAACACTTCAGAAAAAATCAAACGAAAATTTTAATATTTTTAGTTGACACTTTTCGTGCTTGAAGTGCGATATAAAAATCTGCATTATATCCCACATTTACGTAATCTCCGCATTTATTCGTTTATTTCCACTTCCCTCTCTCTCACACACACATATATCGCCATCATCATAGTCAGCCATTTTCTATCCACTCATGGATGAAAACTTAATCTTATCTTTCCACACACCTCGGTCTGCTGCTATCCTCATCCATGTAGCTCCTGAAAAAAGCTTGATTTCATCTACCTATCTTGCATTTGGATATCGTCTCGGTCGTCTCTTTTCCCTAAGAATCCAATGTAGTACATTTGTTGTCCATCTTCCATCTGTTCGTCTAGCTATGCGAACAGTCCATCTCCACTTCATCTTCTTCGCAGTCTTGATTATATCATATACGTTTGTTTGTGCGAGAATCCATTCATTTATCTTCCTGTCCCTTCTAGTTATTTCTAGCATGCATCTCTCCATTGTACTTTGTATGACTTAATATTTAAGTAGTTTCTGAATTTAATGTCCAATTTTCACAGCCATACATCATTACTGGTAAGACACATTGGTTATAAACTTTACGCTTGAGACACATTGGAAGTGCGCTTTTGAAAATAAAGTGTAGTCTTTTAAACGAACTCCACACCATTTTACATCTTCAGTTTATTTCTTCCATCAACTTGGCATTCGAAGTTTTGAGCTGAACTAGGTAAACATACTCATCAACTATGCCAATTGTCTCTCCGTTAATCTTTATTTACTTCCTTGCAGCATGGTGATTACATATTACTTTTGTTTTACTTAAATTCATTTTAAGGCCTATTTTGGAACTCTTATTACACAGTTTTTCCATTCTGGTTTGTAGTTCTTCTGCACTTGAAGCAAACAGGACTATATCATGAGTGAATCGTACGTGATGAAGATATTCGCCATTGATCTTTATTCCAACTTCATCCCAGTTTAAATTTTGGAACTATGTATTTTGCTACTAATGACGGATGTAGCAGTTGAGTAAGACATACCTATATATATATACATAAAATTGTACTACCCCGAAGAAGAACTTGCAAATGATGATTAAGAAGTAAATGATGTAGAAGTCCCAAACGTAGCGAAAGAAGAAGTGGATGTGGATAAAGTACTTTGAAGGATGAAGAACGTGAAATCACCTGGAGAAGATGAACTCAAAGCAGAGATCTATAAATGGGAGGTGAAAAGATGAAAGAGGAACTTGCTAAATTATTCTCGATGTGCCTGAGGAAGAGAGAAATATCGCCAAGGTGGAATAATGCTATTATTATTTTATTATACAAGAAAGAGGATAAAAGAACTCGTCGAAAACTATAGACCAATTAGTTTACTGTCAGTTCTATATAAAATGTTCACCAAAGTTATTTTGAATCCTATTAAACGAGACTTAGATTTTTAACAGGGAAGGGAACAAGACGGATTTCGTCGTGGATTTAGCACAATGAACCGGGTTTAAAATGTTTCGGTGCAGGAAGTTTCGATGCAGGAAGTTTCGGTGCAAAAACTTACTGATGAAAGTTGTTTCCTATAACATTGATAATACTAAAAGAGCGAAATTAAAATGAATGAAATATTTTCTTGCTATATTATTACAATCAGGGATCTATTTAGGGGGTCCTGATCCTCTTCAAAAATTGAAAGTTTTAGGCAGAATTATTACTTTCCAAAGCAAAGAAAATTATTCCAAATCGCTAAAGAAAATACTAGTAGAAAAGTAAGAACGACACATGTTTCGTCGCTAAAATAATATAGTTAAAACTTAAGCGGTAGATTTCCGAAGAGATTAATAATTACTGACCTGCTCTTACTTAAAAATGAAATAAAAAGGTGTTGTTGAAGTCTTTTGGATTTTTGATGTTGATACCTGAAATGTTGTCTCTTTCCCTTACCTGGAGAATGTACCATCTGCAATTTTTGAGACAGGAAATTTTGACACTGACTTCTGCTACTAGATATTTCATTCATTTACCGATTAACGTTGCTATTTAAGCAAAGATCAGCAAGTAATCATTATATCAGCTCGTATTAGTATTTAATGAGCAAAACTAAAGTGATTACCAACCGTCTTTGTATTTAATAAATTTTACATACACTTCACCACCTCAGATTAAAATGGTAATAATTGTATTAACATGGACATCTGTCAAAATGTGAAGATTATCAGCCCCACCAAATTAAAAATTCACTTTCAGAAACTAAAACCTAGACCCACTAACGCAAAACATATTAAACAAACATGTGTTAGTTATTGTAGCAAAATCATACTTTCTTAGCAAAATTTAGTAATAGCATTACCAGTTTGTGTTATTCATTATAAGACATGAACGCAAGACTTAGATAATATAACTTGCAAAATCACCAGGTGTGTAAAACATTATAATGTATTAACTTTACCTTTCACTTAGGTAAAGGAGCAGGCTAAATTTTAGTTTCGATTTCCCAGCGACCCCCAGCTATTAAGCCGTATGTACCCTTTCTACCACTGATTCTCGTACAAATAATCGATACAGATGATTCTAGAGAATCACAGGTACAGCTAGCAATCCAAAAAGTGTTACGAAAACGAATGTATCATTATCATTTCGTTAAATACATACTCGAGTTGCTCAGCATACGGAAACACGGCGGAATGTTCATGAGTCCTAATGGTGTCACTTCGTGTTATGGATGACTTATTTTGCTAGAAAAATCAAAGACTCAATGCAGAAAAGCAAAGACGAGTTAGAAAATTCAGGTTGGCTCATGTTTCTTATTATATTCGAAGCTTATCGCCTTAAACACTCGGTGTCTTCCTAAGTTGTCCGATTCCCAATTGACCGACTACCTGAATTCCTTCCCAATTGTCCGATCATGGCCTCCGGTGGAATGTGACACGTGTGGTCCTCTGAAAGATCCTCCCGATTGTCCGATTTCCTCCCCTCCCTCTGCGCCCGCAACTCCATGAATCATTATCTTACTTTCTCCTAGTTGAGTGTTACTATTCGTATAATAATATCATTGTAGAATAGTAATAATGCCAGTATTCACAAGATTGTAACAGCAGAACATCAATATACTATAATACATATTATGGTATAATAACAAATAGAGTGTAATTATACAGGGTGGTAAGGTTACGGACCGACAAACTTCGGGAGGTGATAGAAAAAAAGCCGAGGCGAAGGGGGGAAATTCCAACGCGTTACGGAGCTACAGCCTGCCGAAAGCGTGGAAAAATGAACTTCAGAGTGGATTATTGCGAAGACGAAAAATCGGAGAGTAGGCGGTTGAGAGTAAATTAGAGGAAGTCACACCCGGGCTATCCAAAAATGCATATTGGAAAACGCTACAAGCAGGGCGCAAGGGATTCCCCAAAGGAAGTAGGGGATTCCCAGGAATCTTCCAAGTAAAGATGGGTCGAAAGGACCACAAATGGGTTTAGTTGTCAACAGGTAACAATAATTCATTGCCGGCACATCGATATCTCAACGAGAATTAATGTTGTGACCCTTTTTTATAAAATAATGCGTGGTTGCATATCAGACAGGGAGTGATAATTAAAGACAGTCAACGAGCGTTTGGCTTATTTATTAGCAATGAGAGAGGCTAGGAGTATCCAGTCAGATGGCTGTGAGTACGCATCTCAAGAGCTGCAGTGTAGTAAAAAAGACGTCATCGTTGGTCGAGTGGTCAGTGCTATCAGGCGTCCGTGATGTCACAGCAGTCTTTCATAGAAGCCCTCCTGGAAAACAATCAGGTGTATGATTAAAGCGTAACAGCATGCAAAGGATGGACGGAGGGTATTCGTTAATGAAGAGGCACATTAGGCTGGTTAGTAGAAGGAACTCAATGTAATACAGCAGCCAAAGAAGGATGACATGGAAGGGAGAAAACAAACACGCGTGTGTACTGGAAATCATGTGTAAACCGATGCAAGGCAAAACGTAGAACGTTTTCCATACGGTGTCACAAGCTTAAATAGTTCAATCTGTCTATTCTACACAAGCAAACAAAATGTGTGCAAGAGAATGATGAATCCGAGCTGAGTCGGAACGTACGAACATGTACCTATTGCAATGCAAAATGTACCTATAGTAGAATACTCGAGAAAAGGTATTTGTACATTCTAGCAACTCTGATTTGGAACTCGACTATGGGACATTAGATGTTTTGCGTGCTAGTTTGTACGAACGTTGTATTGTGTATTCTCCAGTGTATGAGTAATGACGCTCGTTAGCCTGTGTCACGTACCAGTGGTATTTTGGTCAAGGGGGTGGATTTGATTGCGATTGCGACTCTTTCCGTTGCACGAGTGTGAACAGAGAGGGTCAGATTACAGTTGAAAATGCAGAATTTGTCATTAGGATGTTATTTGTATGTGATGGAGCGTTAATGCCAAATCATCGTCTTGTCACCTAGCCCGTTATTAAAGACTGTGGGCGCTACCCTCCTCTCCCCTGATTATGCATTAGATTGATTCATTATCGTAGTTTATGTACTAGAATTGCCTATACCCATCCACATTTCTGTGTAGTTCCTGAAATCCGCTCCAGTGTGAAGTAGACCAAATACTATTCACTTCTAGAGTCTCGTGCTGGATTGAATTGTTATACGAGTTATAAACGAGCTGGTGCGAATGTAAGGACGAGACCTACAATATGTGGCCAATTTGGTTCCGAACAACTGCTTTCAGGAGACCCGGACGGAAGTTGAACTCGTGACCGGGACACGAAGCACGCACACTAACCTTTCGTTGAGTCCGAGTCATTGTGATCGTTAATGCATCCCAACACCCCTAACTTCTTTTTGTATGATATTACCAAGTGTTTCTTCCAACAACATAATGAGCTACACATTGCTCCATACACTCACTACATTCTCTCATTGGTGCGGACGGCAATGGCCGCAACTCCAGCTACAAAGTTACTCCTTGACGTTTACGACGCAGCTAGAATTCGTCATGCCCGTTAACGCATATTTTCTTGTCTCGAATAGACAGATTGAACTATTTAGGCTTGTGACATCGTATGGAAAACATTCTACATTTTGCCTTGCATCGGTTTACACATGATTTCCATTACACACGCGTGTTTGTATTTTCTCTTCCCTGTCATCCTTCTTTGGCTGCTGTATTACATTGAGTTCCTTCTACTAACCAGCCGAACGTGCCTCTTCATTAAGTAATACCCTCCGTCCATCCTTTGCATGCTGTTACGCTTTAATCATACACCTGATTGTTTTAAAAGGGCTTCTATGCAAGACTGCTGTGACATCACGGACGCCTGATAGCACTGACCACTCGACCAACGATGACGTCTTTTTTACTACACTGCAGCTCTTGAGATGCGTACTCACCACCATCCGACTGGATACTCCTAGTCTGTCTCATTGCTAATAAATAAGCCAAACGCTCGTTGACTGTCTTTATTATCACCCCTGTCTGATATGCAACCACGCATTATTTTATATAAAAAGGGTCACCGGCAATGAATTATTGTTACCTGTTGACAACTAATCCCATTTGTAGTCCTTTCGACCTATCTTTACTTGGAAGACTTTCTGGGAATCCCCTACTTCCTTTGGGGAATCCCTTGCGCCCTGCTTGTAGCATTTTCCAATATGCATTTTTGGATAGTGACTTCCTCTAATTTACTCTCAACCGCCTACTCTCCGATTTTTCGTCTTCGCAATAATCCACTCTGAAGTTCATTTTCCCACGCTTTCGGCAGGCTGTAGCTTCGTAACGCCTCGGAATTTCCCCACCCCTTTGCCTTGGGCTTTTTTTTATTTTTCACTGTACTATCACCTCCCGGAGTTTGTCGGTCCGTAACCTTACCACCCTGTATATGGTGTGATTTTGGTCGTGCGCGTTCAGAAAAATATACCTTTTTTTTTTTAACGAGCTAACTGCTGAAATTTCCAAAGGATTGAAACCAAACTTGGCACAAACATTGGTTGCATAAATATTTTGGATGTGTTCTTTAGCCAGAATGAAAAAGAAAAAAAAACCAAAACGACGGTGTTTCGAACTTCTAAAAAATTCTGATTTTAAAAACCGATTGAGGCCAAATTTGACCTAAAAATCGGTACTTACAATATCTTATAGTTAAGGCTCCTCGCTATTCCCTCCACTTTTTTAACATTTTTCAAAATATTTCAAAATCTAATAGCATTATCAAAATTTTAAGAAGATACATCTCTAGTTCTTACAAATTACTATGAAATACAATGGACAGCGATCTCGAGATCTTGTTCATTGATGAGTGACTCGTTGTCAAAGATTATGACGTCATTATTTAATTAACAACGTATCACTCATCAATGAACAAGATCTCGAGATCGCTGTCCATTGTATTTCATAGTAATTTGTAAGTACTAGAGATGTATCTTCTTAAAATTTTAATAATGCTATTAGATTTTGAAATATTTTGAAAAATGTTTAAAAAGTGGGGGAGGGAGTAGCGAAGAACCTTAAGTGTGAACTGTGAAAATCAGAACGTTTATAAAATTCATGATTTCCACAATTATTAACCGATCGGAACCAAATTTGGCTCAAAAATGAGCTACAATCTTAGTTGAGTGTGAAAAGCAGAACGTTCCATCAAATAATTCAAAATGGCGACCGATCGAGTTTTTCAAATATTCACAATTTCTGCAATTATGAACCCATCGGAACCAAACATGGTACAAAAATGTGAGAGAAAGCTGGAAAGGCCTTGCTTGTGGTCTGGCAACCTTGGTTCATATCTAAATTCCAAAAAGCTATTGATCTCTGTATTTAACGGAGAGTGGCGCATACGTTTGGCGTCCTAATTTAAACCCTCACTTCTCAATTCCTCATGAATACCTTTAAGGTCAGGCGTTTATCTTAATACATACAAGCCTTTTGTCTGTATCTCGGGGAATAGTCAGTACCCCGCTGCTAATAGTTGACTTTCCACTACTAGAGGATTGAATTTTAGAAGGGTCCTATTAATAGATGAGAGAGTTAGGGCTCAGCAGAGAATATAGTTTTCAAATATGAAGTTTGTGACAAACATTAAAACTGCTACAAAGTTTTTATATTATATTGGAGACAAAAGAATGTTGCTATATATTACAGTGAATTCATAATACTCGTTATCACTTTTTGTAATAAAGCTAGTTCATCTTTTCGAAATCGTAGTTTTATTTCCACACACAAAAAATAGTTGATAAGGTTGAGCCTCTAAACCCATGAAGAAATACAGTACTTAGATATAATTGGACATATTTGAAGGAAAAAATTATACACCAAATTTCAATACATAATACCATTTTTTTTTTCATTTTAATAAAGAAAAATGTTTCTTCAGGGATTCTTGACAGTATGGCTATCCCTCGACTGAATAAGATCACAGTGATTCGTGACAGTGTGACTATCGCCCGTCCACAAACCCAATTTAGAACCTTTATTTCACTCATTCGGGGGAACGAGGGCATGCAATTTATCGTTCGGAAAATTTCCACAGGAGGGAAGATGGTTGTCTTAACTCTTATTTTTTCGTAGTATTCTCTCCGAATCCAGGAGAAAATCCCGCAAAAATACAAGAGGTAGGACCTTAGTTATTTTAACATAGCAATTTCCCACCATGCTTAGAAGTTATAAACAAAAACATTATAAACTTCAGAATTAACGTTTAGTTAAAATTTGGACTAAATCATAATTTGTGACACGAACTCAGTAACAATGTTTGGACCCTAAGACGTGTTGTAATTGGTCGGAATTACCTCATTAAAAAAATCACTTGAATTCCAAAGAATGGAGGTGTGTTCTTTTGATTGGTCGGATTAAAAAATAACTTTCTATGTAAACAGTAAAGAGACTTCTTGTAATTGGTCGGAGCTAGCTAATTCAAAAATATATGATATATATTTTCCTTGCAAACTGAAGATGTTCAGCGCCACCTTATTAACATTCAGTTGTCAGGATTAGAAGTTTAAAATATTGTTTCCGAAAATTATGCAATGTTTTACATGGGGTACGGACAGTTTGCCACCGGACAATTTGCCACCAACATTCGACAAAGCGGACAATTTGCCAGCACTTTTCGCAAAGGACAATTTGCCACCACTATAATATGGGTTTAAATACAATGAACTGTCAAAATTATTAATTGAGTCCATGCTCTGTCCGAATGTTTTTGAACAAGGACTTGTTTTGCCTACAGAAAGCATGAATACATATTTTTCTGTAATACATTTGTAAATGGTTTCTAATGTGTTATTGTGGTTTTATAGGGCATTTTGATAAATTTAAAAAATTAAAATCCGGACCCTGGTTATAAAACTGAATGATCAGAAATATAAATTATTTTAAATAATTCATTTCTGGTTGAGATAGGCCTACTTGTCTGTTAAGAAATTAAGACATCCAAAAATTGTAATATTTTTTTTTTACTTTCACCAGCTTAAAAAAAATCAAACAGTGACGGACTTACTGAAAGTAATGGAAGTGATTTCCATTAACAAACTCAATTTACATTTATTTCCCTCACTTGGGGGAATGAGGGGATGCTGCTTATCTTTCCGAATATTGTGGACTGGTAATTTTGGCACCAAAAAAGGAAGCAAATTAAAATTTTGGCACAATTGAAGTTGAAGAATAGTCATAAATAATAATATAGTTTGAATGTATCAGTAACTTAAGTTCGTATGTAATAATCTAAAAACTGTTCCTCGCTAAGAATCAAACTCGTGGCTAATTTACAAAAAGAAAGAAAAGTAAAATATAATATTGACAGCTTCATCAGCATAAATGTCATTTGGAGTTTTAATAAACATATTGTTTTCTTACTTTGTGAGAAGTTAGTTGCACAGAGGTACTAAATAATGACGTTTCTGCACTGTTTACAAAGAAAGTTAATTTTTAATGAGGTACTTCCGACCAATCAGGTACCTACAATTTTCCTTATATTGACCTATACATAACATTTGTTCCGTTTATTACTGGAAAGAAACATGATTTTATCTTTACTCTTACTCTATTTTGTACTAAACATTAGACTTGTGATCATAAAGCTAGTTGGGGGAGGAGAGGAAATCGGACAACTGGGAAGACCTTGGAGAATACCACACGTCTCACATTCCGCCGGAGGCCATGATCGGCCAATTGGGAAGGAATTCAGGTAGTCGGACAATTGGGAATCGGACAACTGGGAATAAATCAAACACTCACACCATGTGCCATGCCTGAACACCGAAAGTGCCAAATAGTCCCAGGTGCTTTTAGCTCTTTCACTCTCAGGCAGATTTGACACTTCCATCATTTGAATCTTTGTTACATATTGCGTTTCAACACTCCCACACATGTAGAAAAAAAAATGTACGTCTGCTTTTTTTATTTTTTGGGGGAAACCTAAACAAACTTTACCCAAGGAGTAATCTCATTAAAAGTGTTTATGCAGTGATGGAAAATCAAGTAAAAACGTTGAATCAGAATCAAAGTTTTCAATGGTACTGGAACTTCAGCGGATGCTCTTGCATAAGCAAACTTTCAGTCACTTAAAACCTCCTCCCCTGTGTTAGCAAAATAAGCCGATACCCGACCATTCCCCTAGTGCTTATGTAAAACTTGTCATTTTTTCATTAGAGTAAAACATCTGTTAACCGAAATAGCGTTTAACCGTAACGGCAAAAAAATCGAAAAAGATATAATTTGGAATGCTAACAGAAAAAGATTTTTCAAAACAGAGTAAACTTAGTTGTATAAGGAGTTGTCCATCTGTAGAAACATTTAAAGCTTTATTAAAAGTCTGTAATCTAAAAGTGTATTTTTTATCATTGCCTTCAATTTTTTCACTTTAAACTTTGAAAAAATACAAATTTTTTAACCGAAATTTTGGTTATCCTCGAAATGACTTACTTATTCCATTTAATTCGGATAACAGAGGTTCCACTGCATATCGTCTGAAAACACTCTGATCCCCTTCCCTCATTGTCAGATAAAATAGGTCATGCTTGAACCCCTTCCCCTTGAATGCTTACGTTACACTTGAATGACCCCTTAAGCCTATTCACTTCAATGTGATTTTTTTTTTACAAATTCAGTGTTTTCTTAAGGATCTTGCAGTTCATATAGACTGTTTGCTTTCTAAGCACTTTGTGCTGATAATTTTAGTCACATTTTCGAAAGTAGCACCACAGAAGCACCATAGTGATTGTATTTGTAGTATCACCAGTACAGTAATTCAAATTGTCGAAACTAATTTTGCTAGTCGAAAGAAATTGCTAGTTTAATTTAGAATAATTTAAGTAATTAGTATATCAATAAGAGTATTAACCGACCAACATGGTCAAGTTCATAGTTTAACAGCCTTTAAAATTAAAAGGTATTTTAATCTTTGAACCGAAACTTCCTGCACCCAGCGTTCCTGCACCGAAACTTCCGGATCCCCAATGGACCACATACAAGCATTGAATGAAGTTATGGAAACACTAATAAATATGAACTTCCACTATGTCTGGGATTGATAGATTTTGAAAAGGCTTTCGATTCGGTCTCCTTGGCAGCAGTACTTAAATCACTTGAACATCAAGGCATCGAAAGTGCATACATCACGTTACTGCCAAACATCTACCCGACTGCTACATCTGTCATTAAACTACATCAAGAAAGTCAAAAATTTTAAATTGGAAAAGGGGTAAGGCGAGGAGATTCAATTTATCCAAACATGTGAAATTATCATAATAAATGCTCTTATACACCTGAACGCAAAATGTATTTTCTGTACCAAAACACAAAAAAAAACGCAAATATTTCTTCTATATGTTATTTAAACAATAATTGAATCGTTTACTTTAGAAAGGGCAATATTCAAGACAAAAAAGACGCATAGAAACTAACCTTTTCATTCAAAAAACATGACACTCGTGTATGAAGTGTATTTTAGTATCCTTTTAGTTTCCTAGGAAATAAGAATGTGTACAAAATTACGTTGTTTCTTATAGTAAATTTCCTTAAATATGTTACAAATTATGTAATGAAGAAAGAGATCTCAAATTAAATACAAACACAACATTACTCTTCAGTAAAAAAAAGGGAGGGTTGATTAGGAACAAACCTGATAAACAAAAGTAAATTGGTATACAAAACTCGTGCTGGAAATGAATATAAATTGAGAACATTATTATTATTATTATTATTATTATGTTTGATTTGAGAAATAACAGTTCAATGCTGCATCTAAAATCGGAAAAGGGATCACACACGAAAAGCACGTGTCTCCAAACCAATGAGGGGGCAGTAAGTATGTAGGGTTTACGAAGGGGGGCACCGGGTAAAAGAGGTTGGAAACCTCTGTTTTAGAAGGAATTGTTTAAGAAAAGTATGTTTTTTAAAGTTTTTAAATTATTTTCTGTGCATAAACAAAATTATTTTTTTATTTTTTAGTTCAAATTGTTTAAGAAAAGTATGCTTTAAAAACTTTTAATTTTTCTCGAGCTATTTTGATGTTTAGATATTTTCTCCCAAGCAGATGTTTGTCACGCAAATCCTAAAGTGTTCTGCAACCAGTCAAACGTAACAGTGTTGTGGGCTAGTATTGATTTTAGGATAAAGGAGTTCTTACTAAAAATAATATAGACCCCTATGCTTTGAAAATATATAAATATATAGAAATGTATGAAAGCAACAATGAAATATTGTATTGTCACTCGACTTAATTCCCTTATTTCATCATTGTATGATGTCAGGAAATGAGTTAACATTGTAAGATCTAAAGACACGATGAACCATTGTGGATTAAAGAAAAGTATGTGAAAATAGCACAGCAAAAATATCACCTTGTCATTTGTGGGGAAATTGGATTCGCCGTTTGTCCATTGCCTCAACAATATACTTCAAATACTTTTTATTATTTAGGCATTTCTGCATCTCCTTTCCAGCGACTGACATTCAATATTCTGTACGTTAGAATGGTGTGCTCTTGAGATAAGGAAACTGATTAGCATCATTAAATAATTATTTTAAAATCATGTTTCTCCCTCTCCTTGCTTCTGATAATCAGAACACGTTTTCAATTTTGACAAATCTCTGTGTTCTTCTCCTTCTATTATATACTGAAGAATGACTCATTTACTTGTTGCAATATCTATACAGATCCCTCAACGCCTCCCTTCTTCAAAAATCTTCTAAGTTAATTTTGTCTGTTCGGTTAGCTTTTGGCATTCGGTAAAGATATGAAACTTGGCAACGCAGTTGTCAATTCTGAAGAAACTAGTTCGTTGTCTTGAAAATGCGCCTGTTGAAACATACAATTACATTCTCTTTATAGATCTCCGGCACTCGTGAATCCAAAAATTATATTTTTAACTCACTCTGTGTCGCGACCTTTGCCCTGAGGCAATATAAACAAAGCCATCCCAGAATAGCGTTGTTGGAATCTTTATACGGTAATATGATGACGCTCGTATAAAGACTTTTTTTTACAGACAATGGAGGACTAAAGTCTTAGCTCACATCGCCAGGGGAACCCGCCATAATACAGTCTAAACCAAAATTTTTCAACATGAGGGTCGCGACCCCCAGGGAGTCGCGTGTTGGGTGCAAGTGGGTCGCGAAGTGGAAAAATAAATTTTAACTAGGGTTTTGTAGCTTTAAAATAAAAAAATTCAAAGAAGGAATTTTAGTTGGCTTCCTGATTTTATAATTACTCAATAGAATATAATTTGTTGAATAGTTTCTTGGATATTATAATTAGGATATTTATTATCAAATACAGCAAATCAACTCATTTCTTGAAATACAGATTGCAGAAGTTTAACGTTAGTGCGAAATCTGAACCTGTTTTAGTTTAAAGCAGTTTCGAAATGTCCGGTTCACTTAGCATCTCTAGCTGCTTCCAGTTCAAACTTTTCTTGACAGATTGCACATTTACGTGACAGTCAATTCCCAAGTTACCCGTACCAATACTATCATACTTCGTGGGGAGAAAAACGCAGTTCTACGTCAAAAGTTAGGATCCCATGTTTTAAATATACGGAATATTTATAGGGGTCATTCCATACCGAATCAGTCAATAAACAAATAATTTTAGGCCTTGGGTTTTTACCAAATGTGTGATATTTGGTAATTGTGTTACATTTATCAATATGATCAAAAATACAAAAGTTCATGTTTTGGTCACTTTTGGTTTTGAAATAAATAACTTTATAAATTGTTAAAAATAAAAAGAACGACTGATTTTTGACGCGTTTTGAAACCTTTAAAAGCCCAAAATTAAAAAAACAAACTATTTGTCCTCGACAGCTCAAACTTGCACCATTCGTTTCAGAATTTCAATAGCGGTAATTTAAGATAATCGTTGACTTTACTAGACCAATATATGTATTTTTCAAAATAAAAAAACATTTTTTTAACTCAAAATCGATTTTTTAAATATTTGTTCAAGGTGCTTCTGATTAGAATGTATGTGCCAAATTTAATGATGGCATTTCGTTGGGATCATGTTGATTTTTTCTAACAAGTACACAGCACTTATGCATAACGTGTATAATTAGCTTAAACGGCAGTACGCATATTGGTTTTTAGGAAAGTAAATTTAATTGGTTAAAATGTGACATACAGAATCTCTTTTCAGTTCTATGGTAGAACAACCGAGAAGTCGTAGCTCAGTGGGTGAACATTGGCGTGGCATTCGGGAGGTCGTGAGTTTGATCCCAGAGGCTGACCATCCTGACTGAGGTTTTCCAGGCTTTTTCTTCAGTTTTCCAGGCAAATGCCGAGATGACACCTTCAACATAGGTTCTGGCCGACACCTTTAAGAATCCTCCCCTTCTCCGGTCTGAGTCTTAGATGCCTAAAGACCGTAAATAGAATTCAAATTATAAATATTCTAATCAGGAGCACCTTGATCATAAACTCCTTAACTCTATGGCATATGGAACTCGCAAGTTCATCGCCGCAGTAACAAACGTTTGCCATTGGATATTATCCTGGACAATTGGATTCTATTCTAATTTTATCGATTAAAAGTCATATAAGTAGCTAGGCCTAAATTATCAACGGCAAACTATTTCCTGTTGTATTTCAACAATAATATAAATGTGTTGGAGATTGATTCTAGGACGGCCAAATATCGAAATGTGTTCTAGATTGATTCTACGAACAGGTAAAAACAGAAATATATTTTCTTCTGCGAATTTTCATCCCGATGTTCTCTTCCTGCTGATAGTCCGTGCGATTGTGACAATAATTTTGGAAGCTTGAAGCCTTGAATGCAATAGTTTCCGAAGATCAATGACTAAATGTGATAGTAAGGTAATTTGTCTGGGTGCCCAACGTCAACTTCTCAATGTCAAACAACGATATAGATCTTAAAAGAACGTTGGTTCTTGGAAAATCCTACTCTAAAATGAGGTTTAGAATGACGTTATATACATGACTGAAACATATATATTTGTCGCATTAAGTAAGGCTAGAAAACCTTTCTAATGAGCAATAAATTAGTGCCACAGAATACCTAACTCTATAGACGAGGCGTCTAAACCTATGCCATTATAAAATGGTTACAACGTAGTTCTTTCGGACAAACGGGAATCTCCAAAAAATGTGTCGGTGATGTCTGTACTGCAAATCGGACTACCTAAGGAGGTCTAGGACTTCTGTTGTTTGGCTACTGCACTCAGTAATTCTACCAGAATCCTAAACTTTAAATGTCTTACGGTCAAAAATCGATATAAACCCTGAAAACGTCACTTATACAATCCCAATTTTTACTTTACACGAACCCAACCTGAAAATCCTGGCGGAAACCCTGACTGCACTTATCGGTCGTCCCAGGGCGGGAACGGTCGTAAACAAAACCATTTTTAACCCAAACAAATCGAGAGCGGGTGGCAATGGATGGGCGAGACTATGATAGTGTGGTCAAATAATTTCTTTAGAGCAATTAAATTATTACTACGTAATTAATGTATATATTCTTATAATTAACAAGAATTGTTTGAGTCGTTTCTGCCTTCAATGTCCAAGTTTCACAACCGTACAATATTGCAGGTAAGGCACATTGGTTATAATCTTATATGCTTGATACAAATTGGTAGTTTGCTTTTGAAAATAAAGCGTTGTCTTCCAAACAAGCTTGACGCCATTTAACATCTAATTTTATTTCATCCATCAACTTGGTATTCGATGTTTCGAGCTACCGTAGGCAATCATATTGATCAACTATTCGTATTGTCTCTCCGTGGATCATTATTTCTTACATTGCAGCATGTTGATTGGACGTACATACATGCATGTATAATAATTCACAGCCATCATAAATTAACTACTGGACGAGGCCTCTCCAGGGGGAAGGAGTTGGTCTTGGGAGAGAAGAGTCGAAGTTCTCAATTATGACCGCCACTATTCACAGCAGCTCTTCAATTGCATCACGATGCTGGGTGGACACCGTTCCAGACCCACACGCCTTGGAAAAATTTCCTTGGCAGAGCGCAGGTGTCCAACCCGGGACCCGACGATCAGCATTCAGCAGCGGTAACCACTAGATCAACAGAGCGGTCATATATATATCTATATTTCCCGGTGGGGGCTCAAAAATTTCGGTGTTGACCCAGCATCGTGAGGACAATTGGGGAGCTGCTGTGAATAAAATACAGTGACGATCACAGTGAGAGCTTCGGCTCTCCTCTCCGAACCCGTCTGGTCAGCATGGGAGCAGTAGACCAACTCCTCCCTTCGGGGAGAGGCCTCATCCACTAGTGGATTGAATATGGCTGTGATTTATATATATATATAT
>JAGDQP010043815.1:0-16101 GCA_022664845.1 Lepisma saccharinum | reverse complement strand
ACCTTAAGTTATCAGTATCTAATAAAATATAACAATGATTAGACTACTTGCTTTTAGTCTGATGAAGTAACAGTAGGTTGAAGTTATAGACAAAGTCAAAGACAGTATAAACTCATAACAGCAACAACAACTCGTTCACTCGCTTTCGAAACGAAGCTAGTCAAACATTGATGACTTCCTTTAAATTCAGACTTTTAAAATATATCTGGAAATAAACTGGAATCTTCCAGAGAAATCCACAACTATTGAAAATTATTCTACAGAGGACGCCAACGTCTTCAACGAATTATGTATTTCAATCCTTCTGGAAATTAGAAAGCTTCTTTCGCAATTCAAAATTCTTCTGGAATTATCCATGGCTTCTCCAGTGAAGTTTACACTGAAGAACATCTCGAAAATTCTGTCATTCTAAAGTGTTCTTTAAATCTTGATTCCGATAACGTATTTTTCTAGTTCTTACAGAAAAGTAAAGTTCCTTGTCATTTCAGTTTTCAATAGTCTTTCAAATTCTTCACTTCTTTAGATCTAAGAAACAAACAAATGGTTGGGTCGGTTATAAACGTGTTGTTCCCAATTCACAGTTTCAATACATTCTTATTTCGCACAAGTAACAAACAAAATAGTTTTCAAAGAAAGGAAGAAAAAGACAGATTCAGGGTTGAGCGTTTTAGTAAATAATACAACTTAGACACCAAGGTATATTTTTTATTATTAAGGTGAAGCTTCTTCCTTCCCCATAATCCATGTATTCATTTATCCTAAAAATATCTCTCTTAGAAACAGTGAGAAACTTCGGCTGCGGGCTTCGAATTTGAATATTTCATTTATGGCCTTCAGACATCTAAGATTTGTGCCTATATAGTGAAGGGGAAAGGATGCGGAAAGGTGTCAGCCAGGGTATAAGTTAAAGATACTATCCGGCATTGTATTGGTGTGACAACCCACCCTCCCCTTAAAAACTCAGTCACGACAGTCGGTCGTTAGAATTGAATCTATGACCTCTCGAATGCTAAGCCAACGCTCTACCACTGAGTTGCGCACTTGAAACCGAAGTACCCACCCATTACCACCTAGACCACAACGGCTGGGTGATAATTGTTTTGAGAAACCTAAATTTACTTTTACTGTCCTAAACACATTCGCACAAAATATTATTATTATATGATATAATGAAAAGAAACATTAGGAAAGTACTGTCCTGTTTGTTTCCGATGATAATGGGCAGACAAAGAAAATGACGACTCGGTCGAGACAGAAAGTATCGCTTTAGAATTCGACGCCAGAGCCAATTGTTACCGTTGCCGTGAATTAGAGTGAATCGCGTGGTCAATAAAAAAACCACCGAACCTGAATTAACCTAAGCTAACCGATGGTTAGTGAACTTCATAATTTGAAAATGCGTATATGTATAAAAAAAGAAAGTTATCTTTCTGAAAAAACATCACCCCGCTGCTTCAAAATTCAGCCATGAATGAAAATATGTGGCCTCACATGGACGATATATCCTCCCCAGAATGACTCCTACTTATTTTTCATCGGTGTGTTGTTGTTTATATCCATCGCAAAGTTTGGATAAAGAGAAAAGTAGCAGTAGGGGTAGGGTCTACCTTTCATCAGTCGTGGCAGTGATAGCAATTTAGCCAAAGTACCATTGAAAAATGGCTGCTACGTTATTTTTTACCCATCTCTACAGTGTTTAAGTGTGAGCTCACTCACGGGAGGAGCCTGTCACATAGACTTTTGTTTCGTGGTTTTTGTAGTGCATTTCCCTTCATAAGTTTCTGAATACTGGGGTTATTTATTACAATATATTCAACTCAAGTGCAAATTCATATGAACAACACATCAGAGATAATAACTCCACTTACAACAAAATGTTACATAGACGTTTGTTCGCGCATACGCCTGAAATGTTGGTCATTTGCATGATTTAAAAGATATCTTCCAGATACACAGACTTTATTCCAAACGAAATCAGTAAAAACGTAAAATTACTTACATAAAATACTGTCATGCGATAACTACTGTTCAATTAACTTTGTTTTTTTAATGTAATGCCCCCTGCAACAGTTGTAATGTGCACCATAGCATAGAGCGGTTGTACGACAAAACAGCGATGACATAAGCGCGACTACCAAAAGCGCGACGCACCAAACAGTGACAGACAAAAACAGCGACGGTCCAAAACCGCGACGACAAAGACCGGACAACAAAAACCGTGACGGTCCAAAACCGCGACACCAAAAACAGCGACGACAAAAACCGCGACAACCAAAACAGGGACAACAAAAAACGCAGCACCAAAAACAGCGGCGATAAAAATCGCGACACCAAAAACCGCCACGACAAAAATCGCGACGCCGAAAACAGCGACACCAGAAACCGCGAAACCAAAAACAGCGACAACACACCACCAAACTTACTATCTTGTACCAAAACTTCACAATAAAACACCTGTATATATATTAGAAAAGAAGAACAAACAAACTGGTTTAAAAAAAACTTGTTTTGTGTTGGTTAGAAAGACTAAATGACAACGATGTAGAAGCAATATTATGTAAATAATTTGTTATGGGTAACCAGACAACAACAAAACTAATGATAATTTGAGAATAGGACTCACACACAAGCTGAAGCTTCTGTGAGTCAAAATGTAATGTAAACTCGTCATGTACAAAGTCAAATTTCAAATAAATAAATAAAAAGTGCGACGCCAATAAGAGCGACGGCCTAAGCCCACGACGCCGAAAACCGTGATACCCTATACCCGCTATGCCAAAAACCGTAACATCAGAAACCATGATATCGAGAACAGTGACACCCAAAAATGCGACACCCAAAACAGTCAAAGCAATAATTGAAACTCTAAATATGGTAACGCTGCATATGAAATCAGCGTTGTGCAATCCCGCTCACACACAGACTTCTAAAATTGAAAACCTTCTTAGGACAATCATTTTAAAATGTATTTGACAATATTCATATATTTAAATTCCTTACAACATCTAAATGGTCTTCAGATCTGTGTTAACAAGAGATACAGGGGATCTTTCCCTCTGTCCTCATATTTACTTATTTCTAAGTTGATAGTTACATGATTCAAAAAAAATCTTAGTATCTTCATCTAGTTAATGTTATATCCACATAATGTGTTATTAGAATTTCAACTCGTTGGTTGGATAACTTGAAAGTTATTTAATTATGAATCCAAATATTTTGCTGTCTTGCAGAATAATTTCTTTAAATACCAAAATTTTTCCCCATGGACTTAAGAACAGAGCTTTCTGAAATAATTTCTGGATGAATAAATCTAGGGATGTTTCGTTAAAATTTATATTATCTTCAATCTTTGTTTAATATAACGAAATTAAATTTTGAGTGTTACGCGGCGTACAAATTGGAACATTAGGGCTATTATAAAATGAGTAAATGACAATATTTAGGTCCTAATCGAGCATCTCTGTCTTCTAAGGACTGAGCCAGCAGTGTGCATCACATGACCCTTAAATTGTTCTTGAAAAAATGTGATTATCTTTTTACCTTCAAAGTTTAAAAAAATTAACATCGTTAATTCGTTAGCTGAAAATATTAACTTTACTACAATGTTATATCACGTTGTTTCAGGATTAATTGTTTATATTTCCACATAAAATTCCCGTATATGAAATGGGCGAAAAGTTGTACTTGCAAATTAAAATGTGTTTAGTTTATTATTCTGTTCATAACGTCTAAACTACGCGACACCTGATTATAGATTTTGATTTAAGAATATTAAATAAATAAAGTGTTACTTTTGGTCCGTGAAAATTGAAGAAAATACTCTATTTGTACAAAATGACTTATTATTAAGGTCCTAATCGAGCAACTTTTGGCTTCTAAGGACCGAGTCAGAGATGAAAATTCTCACATGGTCTATTTGTACAAGTATTCATTGAAGAAGAAGACATACTGTTCCTTCTCCAACTTTACAAATTACGGTATATAGGCAATCCCTTTTATAGGCAATCAGGTTGCCAGACGTTCAGGTTTTCGCGGGTCCCGGTTTTTAGTGCCGGAGTTAATTACTCCCAAAAATACGTTCTGAACGCCCGGTTTTTAGATATTTATGTCAGGTGAAATATTTTATCCAAATAAATTTTTAGTAAACTTGTCGAGTAGAAGTGAACTGCTCTGAGCTCTGTGATTACGTGACTTAGAGGCAAGATATTATCTCCAATGCTTTAAACTCAGAAAAAGATTAGGCGTAAAAGGGAGCATTAAGTTAAGGAGAAAGAAAAGTCGGTAAGTCAAGACTATTTGAACTAGTATTAATAAACTTTACTGAAGTGTTAAAACGTAAAACTTTAGCATATCATTGTAATTATAATAATTCAATTCTATATTACATAATATTAGAATAATTTCACGACAGTAGGCTACACTATATACAGAACATTATAAAAATACTCGTAAGGACAATGTTTCGTTTCGTTTTCTTCGTTTTAAATGTATTTAGATATTTCTTTTATTAATATAACGCCATATTTTAGAAATATTGATATTCGCAATCACTACATTTCTCATTTTAATTTGACACTACCGAAGGCCTGTTGCTCTGTTGATAGCGTATTGGGTTGCATTCAGGAGGTCTGTATTCAATTCCTGGCACGGCCACCCTGACATGGGGTTTTCAGAGTCTTCCTCAGTCCCGCCAGACGAATATCGGTCACGGTCACGGTTTTGGTGTTACCCTTTTGTGCCGTAGCGGCTGTTGTCGTCCTGTTTCTGTTTCGCTGTTTCGGGTCATCGCGGTTTTAGTTATAGCTGTTTTTGGCTTCTCGGTTTTCCGTATCACGGTTTTCGTCGTCGCTGTTTTTGGGGGTCACGGTTTTGGGACGTCGCTGTTTTTGATGTTGCGGGTTTTGTCGTCGCTGTGTTTGGTGTCGCGGTTTTGGGCCGTCGCCGTTTTTGTTGTCGCGGTTTCTGGTGTCGTGGTTTTGGTCGTCACTATTTTTGTTGTCACCGTTTTGGGCCGTCGCTGTTTTGTGCTGTCGCGGTTTTAGACTTTCGCTGTTTTGTGCGTCGCGGTTTTTGCGTCGCTGTTTCGTCGGTACACCGCACAGAGCACACAACTATAATCACTTCTACCGACCTTTTGATACTTTCTACTCTATTTTTTCCTCTGGTCAATATTATACCTTAATTTACCAACTATGAATCCTTACTATTCTTCAAAATAAGGAAATGTTGCAAGGTGAAATCAACAAACAAACAAAAAAAAACACACACACAGACAGCTTGATCCATTTTTGTATTACTTTTATGACGAATCTTTTCTGCTGTGCAGTATTTTAGTAATAATCCTATAATGAGAAAAAGAGTGATGAAATGAAAATTAGTTTTTAAATAGAAAAATTGTTGCTCTTTGATATATGACGACAACAATGGATGCTTTACAGTGTTTTTGTTTTCTTTTTTGACACTACCCATATAGAGAACTAAAACGCTCGGATATAGCACCAGGAGATAATAGCTTTTATCCCGGAGGGATTTTAAGGGCTTTCACATGGATCGGAGGTCCCTCATCAGACCTCACAAAAGGTGAACTTCCGCCCTTCATCTCTTCCGCTTTTCATAAACGCATCCAATTCATCACATAGAATACACAGCGACACCTAAAAGCGTGCATACACACAAAGCGCATAAGTTCCCTCCTGTTTATTGTGACTTTGTTTAATCTATGCGTTATCGAGTTATTCTCTTTTAATCCTTTTGCTTCTTATGAAAATATTTCCTTTTGAATATATTTACACAGAGAGAGAGAAAGAGAGGCTGAAAAGGTCGAAGTTCAAAATGTAGGCCTATTCACTTTCATAATGTCATTGTTCTTTAAATCCTCCATCCTTTTTCACTTAAAGCCTTGTTGTTGATTATCCTCAAACAAAGAGCATTCATAATAAACAAACTTGTTTCTTTTTTTTAAGTTTTTTTAAATTATTATTCTGTAGTTGAATAATTTATTTTGCTAATTGATGCTATTTTACATAGACATATGGTAATGGAATTGTACTAAACTTGATTCTGATATTTGTAAACGTTAATTTTGGAAGCATAAATGAATTTACAGGTATCATGAAGATACTGATTGAAGTAGTCAGAAAGCCGTTTCGCGCCGTTTTCGAGCTACTTCCGTAATACATTGTTATTTTCAACACACCCACAGAATGTCGCTTTCTTATTTTTGTACGGTTTATTATCTCAAGCATAAGAAGACGTCCTTTCTCCCAGGAAGAGTGCTCGTAGGATCATTAACGTGTAGATCATCAATCAATCAATTAATGTAAAATTCTTAGGGAGCCACCACATGAGCATTCTTAATACTACACGCAGTCTCACTTTACCACTTGTACTTGTCTATATCCAATTTAAATATTTACATGTCTTGTTCTTCTTTCAGCTTCAGTCTCTAGGAGAATAAGTTATCAGACGCCAACGTTAATAAATGCATTTTACTTAGGATTTGCCATTTCTAAGTACATCGCCATAAATTTCAGGTGATATTCATAGAAATTATGTCTATGATTTTTATGTCGCCTCACTAGTGACATCTAGCAAGTATAAAGGTTATAACTAACTTTATGCTGTGGTACACAAAATTACTAATTAGGCAAACTTCAGGGACCGTTGTAAAGTTCATTCAGTTATGTCCGGCTACTTCTGATATCTCAAATTACACTGGATATTAGGGGTTCTTACTAAAAAAAAATGTTAGTATGCATGTCAAATCAATATAATCCGTATTCAAGTTATAGAGGGCGACATAATTTAAAGAGTTCAAATATAAAAGCAAATTTCTTAGATTTTACATAACGAAGAACTAACTCGGAATGACGACACTTCTTTGAGTGTTCAAATTGAAAAAAAAAAATGGGTTATATTTTTGTGGTAGTTCTTATTTTCACAGCACCCGCGTGTAGGACACGCTTCATTCACGATTATGGTAATCCATTCTCGGAAATTTTTCCTTTCAAATATTTAAAATTCCCTTCACGTGAAATTCGTGTTGAATATTATGTCTTAAAAAAAAAAAAGATCAGTAACGCAAAACGTTGATTTATCTAACGTATCTAAGGAGAAGTAGTGGCTGATAAAGAAAATATCTCGTAGGCATAACTGTCTTCCTCGAACTGTGGTCCATTTTTATAAGTAAGAAAGACATAAATGGAAAATCGTTTAAAATTGTGTTCTTTTTTTTCATTCCAAAAATATCATTTAATGAATTAACTGTCTTGTGGGTGCGTGAGAAGGAGTACTGCGTAATGTAATGGACCAAATCACACCACCACAAGAACCACAACTACCACAAATTTCACCAATGATTGTAGGTTTTGCAACGGGAGAGCCTGACAGTTCTGGAGTTTTAGATAAGTATTTCGAAACAAACATTTTTGTAAGTTAATAGTGCCATCTTTAATTCCTTTCCTAAAGTGTTATTAATTGTAGAAATTTGTACCGTACTTTAGGATTTGTTTTTGACAGAGAAATTGTGCTAAATCATGAAATATTGCTCTTCGGCGTGAATTAAACACAAGACAAAAACAAAAGACAGTAACCCACACCACGCCACGGTCAATTCTCTGCGTATATAGAATACTCCTCACACCTTGATATTCTCCCAGCCCTATTAACTGGTTATGAATTGACCACGTCGTGGTTGTGTAATGGATAGCATTCCCGGCCGGCAACTGGGAGATTCTGGTTCAAGTCCTGATTACGGCGGTTCTCAATTTTTCTGTGTTAATTTCAACATTTACCTAACACAAGAATTCTCGTGAAAAAGAGAATTACAAGGATTATACTTGTTTGCTGATTAAGCAAATTGTAATATAGCTCGTCTACTATAAAGTAACGTTATTGCCGCTTCTTTTGCAAGTATTGTTGTAGTCTTGAGACATACATAGGAATGCTTAAGATTAGACAATACAATGTTGATGACATGATGTAGAAGGTTCAAGCTTCTGCCAATCTTCCAAAACCTTGAGGTTAGACTACATCATTCTTCGAAATATTTGAGTCTTATGCAACCCGTTATACAGTTTAATGTAGGTGATTGACTACAATTGCAGGGGTATTCATCCTTCTTGTATTTACATTATTTTCTTTAGTTCACAATGGTTCGTGGTGTCTTCAAATCTGGCAACGTTAATTTAACTAATTTCCCGATGTCATACAGTAATGAAATTTCTAGTTGTATATTTTAAAAGTATATTTTAATATTTTTTTTTATACAGACATTTTTATCCTAAAATAAATACTAACCAGCAATGACATGGGTTTTGGCTGGTTGCAGAACACTTTAGGATCTGGGTCACAAAATATTATCTTGCGAAAAAAAATATCCGAACTACGAAATAACTACAAAACAATAATTTAAAAAAAAAAAATTTAAAGACATTCTTTTCTTAAACAATTTGTACCAAAAAGTAAACAATAATTTTATTTTTGCATGATCAGAAAGAAAAGCATGAGGCGTGCCAATTGAAGAATTTTTAAAGTGACTGTATATTAGAGAGCGCCGCATGCTTTTCGTTTTAGTCATGCAAAAACATTTATTTATTTTTTACTTTTTAGTACGAATTGTTTAAGAAAAGAATGTATTTAAAATATTGTTTATTATTTTTTTATCTTGTCATAGCGATGTGACCAAAGTGGGGCAGTGACGTGTCTACATCGTTCAAAGGGAAAGAGACTAGTCATTACCCTCGAGGCACGTAACCAGAGGGGGAACAGGGGGCTAAGTGGTATGAGCATTGAATATGTTTTCTTTTGTACCTAGGTGTGAAATCCTGGTAAAGGTCCAGAATCCTAGACCCAGTCGTAGCAGCTAATAAAAAATTATTGTACTGAAAGTTGTATGACTTCTATGTACTCAATACACAAGTATAAACCATTCCTTTAACATAGAACCCGTAAGGTCATATATAATTTATTCGAAGAGAAATTGGTACGTGAAGAAACGAGTGTTCGATTCCTAGTAGTACATTAACGAATCCTTAGAAGTCCATAAAAGCGATTTTGAGATTACTTAAACATTGACTTGTCGTAAAGACAAGAATTCCAAAGTTTTACTTTAAAAACAAAGTCTTACAAAATCTCTAAACTTCCTAGACTTTTGTGATTTTAAAAAATCACGTAGGAAATCAAACAGAATGATAAAATAAGAAATTACAGTCGTTTGTTTACAATTTGATACACACGTATTAAGAAATTTTAGCCACAGCATTTGTTTTCTGCACGTTGTGGATGCCAAATACTTGCCTTATAGGCATCCTTTGTCTTTTCGGTAAAAGCAAAAATTGAAAAGTAAATCTGTAGCTCTATTATATATTTAACAGACATCGTTAACAAAAACAAATTTCTTTAGCATAAACAACTTTAAAAACCTCATCCAATTAGGACTACTATTACTAAAAGTACACAAAGTAGAGAACTGGAAACTGAATTATGCTTCTCAACAAATCCGAGCTTACGTATCAGTATACTCGTTGTTTACTGTATCATATGGCTTTATCATCGAAGACACCCTCCCCACACATACATATAAATGTATGGGAAGAAAATGCACTAATTAGCTGCGAATTGCTGTACCAAAATGCTTAACGAAGCAGGTTTTCCTTGTTTAAATTTATTTTCCCGATACACATGCTGAAAAAACAGTTCCAAGATGAATTGAAACAAGCTGATTGCATAGGAACTGTTTTAGAGAGAGGATTATCTAAATATATATGTATGAGTAATTTCCACTAGCCAATAAAACATAAAGTTGAAATGAAAAACCTAGTAGCTTAAAATGAAAAATGATAATACAAGAGAGAGAGAGAGATTCGATTCCGAAATAGGAAAAAAAAAAGTTCATCTCTCTCTCTCTCAATCCTGGGAAACTATGAACGCATATTCTTAATTAACAGTACGCCAGATGAGGCCTTCATTATCAAAACATGATAGAAAACAATATGTAAAGAGATGCAGTGATGCTAATTTTGCCATTTGGTAGCTAAATCTGGATGCTTTAATTACTAATCTTGAACTTCAAATATTTAAAACTAGCTACCAATTGCATTTCCAGCAACTGTTCTTCTTTTTTTATGTTTTCTTTTTTTTTTTTTTAATCAACCATTTCTAATTGAGAAATTAGTTTCCAAAAGGTAACAAAACCAAAAAGTACAAATTTCCAGGAAACAGGAAAAAAAAAAACATTTGGTTCTTCTGTGGTTATTAATAGGAAATCCTAAACTTTCGTGGATTTGGTTTGGTGGTAATCACTTTTTTTTTCGTAAATGTAGAGATTGGTTTTTCACATTCAGGGAAAAAATTCGTATCAAATAATATCCAACGAAATATTTTTTTAAAAATGTTTTAATACAGTTATTTCGAGAGTACAATTATGTAATACTGTCAGTATATAAACTTAGTTCAATCCGAACGCAATATACATAGAACGAGAGCTTCTGTTCTACTTAATATAGCATATTTTGCACGGATCTACCCTACATCCTGCATGTTATTACGTCTGATATCAGTTGTGAAAGCACTTTCTATGGACTGAAACTACAATGTACAGTATGTTGTGAAGAGGAAGAAGATAACTCTTTGACAGTATTGAAGAACATAAGTCATATTCTATGGCAAAAAAGGAAAGCTCACAATCGTAATGAATTAAGATGGCTTAATGTGCCACAAAGATCTTGTCCTTTTCTGGCAGAACTCTGATAATGATGATGATGAATTTGACAAATTTCGATTTTATATTGTTATTTAATTATTTATATATATATAATTTTGGAAATTAGCCTAATGTATATGAAGATCTTTGTAGCAATAGATATTCTGATTCTCATGTTTAGAGACAAAGATAAAATACCCATGTCCTACTTACTACTGTATCATGTTAAAATATTTTTGGTAGTATTTTGAATTCCAATTTCTCGTTGTTCACTGCATTATTATATTTAAAATTAACTATTCAAACTATGATATAATTTCATTACGCGCCTGTCAAATATTGTTTTCATTTGCTCATGAATTACAAGATGATTTGTAATCCATTAATGATAGTGCTATATTTATAGGGTTCAAATTTTTATAACGTGACATACTCAACACATTATTATTCTTCTTCCAGACGAAAATTTGAAAAATAGCGATTATCACTCAAATAAATTGCAAATTGACTACATCGCAAGCTATCACCAAGTTCAAGTGCAAATTAAATAATGAAATTGTCTCATTTTACAAGTGAAAATAGCTTAATGTTGCCAAAGTACCCGCCCGTTGGTGCGGCATGAGTAAAATACGTTGGCAACACTAATAGTTGAACTACCCCTCTTAAATTTTAAAATCTAAGCTATTTATTTATTTCTCATTATTGTTTTAACTTAAAAATGGAAACAATGTATTTTTTTATTGCTATAAGCAATAAAGTAATGCCTTTATTAATTAGATCGCGGCACAGTCATTTCCGGTTACTTAAAATTCATAAAGCTCCTGCACCTGGACCCAAGGAACACGTATGCCAAATTTGGTTTAAATCAATTCACACATGTAGATTTAAATCGTGTTCAAACAAACAGACATTCGATTATATCATCATCATATTCAGCCATGACCTCCCCCTATTCTTTTCACATATCTCGGATATATATATATATATATCTGAAATATGTGGAAAGAAAAGGGGGAGTACAATCAGTGGCGGCGTAAGGCAAACTGAAGACCGGGAAAAGTGAACTTGATTGAGACCCTATCACGAATACAATCGTGAGCACAGACTGCTACTATTAGGGTTACCATACGTCCGTATTTTGTACGGACAGTCCGTTTTTTAAAGGCTCTGTCCGTGTCCGTACCGTACTTTGCAAAAATTAACTAACTGTCCGTACTTTGTTGACTGTTAATTATTTTAAACCCATATATTCAAACAAATACATATCACACCATTTATAAAGATTTTTGCGTTGCACACAAATACAAATTGTTCGTACACCATTGAACTATAGCATCGGTTATCATTAATTATTGCCTAGCAATGTTCCTACAGTCTTTGTTATTGCCTAACAACGTTTAAGAAACACAAATGTATTGAAACGCAATGATCAGAAGATCCTCCGACCTTGGTAACACAGAAGATACAAATGTTAACAACCATTTATGATTAGATAAGGTAACCAAAAACGTTCTTGACGTTTTCGATAGTCACAAACAGAAAGTTTAAAATAAAATGTCACGTACCGATCGTTACTCCTCAAAGTAATACCAATCAGCGTCCAGCACTTTCCCCCAACATTCCTGCAGCTGGCGGTACAACAAAGGGGTTTTGGACGTAAAGAAAACCGTAAGTGCCTGCCGGAAGTCTGTCTCATTGGCGAAGGATTTGTCAAGACAGATGGCTGTCTAGGGAATTGAAGTAGTGATAATCTGTTGGTGCAAAGTCCGGGGAGTACTGTTCATGGCACAGTGTCTCCAAGCCAAGTCGCTGTATGGTATCTCTGGCCACCCGCGCCACATGCGCCCTGATATTGTCGGCAAGAAACAGTACACTCTTGCGATTCACCAATCCTGGCTCTTTCTGGTGTAGTGCCTGCTACACACGTTCCAACTTCTGGGAGTTCAGGTCCGTAGCGATGGTTTGGCTCGGCGTTGGTAGCTCGTAGTGCACAACCTGACGACTCGTCCACCAAATAGAAAGCGGGTACAGGGGTGATTTTCTTCGGGTACAGAGGTGATCTTGTGGTGTGAAGCTCAAGGTCCCGGGGTGACAACCAATGTCTGGCACGTTTTTTAGTCTCATACAGGGCCCGTGTTTCGTCACTGCTGAGCACTTGATCGAATATGGGTGTGTTGCTCTGCCGAGAAGCAGGTTGTCACTCGTTGCACCTTGTTGGCTTTCGACTGTACATGGGGTACCTACCTGCTCAACTTGAACGCCTTCCCTATGCGCTACAGGCGAAGTGTGACACCGTTTCGTCAGTAACGTGAAAATGTTCGGCAAGCTCACCATATGTTTGCCTGCTGTCTTGTCTATAATGTCCTTCAGGGCCTATGGGCGTCCACTGCAGCGCTCATCACACAGAGACATGAATTCTGGAACCAATGCCTTGCGGTTTGTTTATTCTCAGCATTATCCCTAAACGATTGATGTATTCAGCGACTTGAATAGCCTGTGGACAAGCACACCTTAAAGTCAAAGCAAACAATGTCTTGCCAAGGTCCACTCCCACCTTAATAGTTTTTTCCAGCACCTCATGCACTTATTTCCGTATCAGTAATCATGCCTTACCTTGTGTTCAGTGGGTATTTCATGTTGGTGTCCCAATACTTTTATTCGGAGTTCCATTCTTTTTATTTTTTTTAAATGGACTTTAAGCAAATGCGTCCGTATTTAGTCTGCAAATATTACGGTAACCCTACAACTATTGATCGTAATATCCTTCGACATTATACCGAGTTTTGCGGAAAACTGGGGGACTCACGGGGGACTCACTAGCCAAGACGGAGAACCTCGTTCACTCGCTATAATCTATGTATGATAATGAATAATGAGATTGTGGAGAGTCATGCTTTTCAACCATCCGACTACAGCCAAGCGCACAAGTAGAGTTCTAAGACGGCATAGTTATTGCGTCACTGACCACCATCGAGGTGCTCTACTGATTTATCTTAATGAGCGATTATTCACTTGTGTCAGAGATTGGCGCACAGTGAGAAGAAAATCCAAATATCAAAAAGGACCGCCAAATTAATATCGTCTGAATGCTAAGAAAATGTTGGTTGGATGTTGGTCAGAAACTTATAGGTGTGCTATTTGCTTCACATTCACGTAGTATATGGGATATAACAGTGGAAAGTGGTATGAAGGAAAAAAAGTATTAAATTTCTTGGCCTTCAGGACTGAGAAAACAAAAAAAACGGGAGATTTGTAACTTTATGGTTTCAGAAAACAATGTGAAGCGGGATTTTTTGCCACAAGAGGAGTGACGTTGATGAAATAACTCTAGAAAATTTCATAAGGAACATGGAGGAAAGAATAGAGGAGATTAACACGGAATAAGATTAAAAGAAGAGAGATATTGAAAGGTTTTGGGAACAACTAAAGGAGAATGGATATAGTGAGAATGACAGAAGAATGATCACGAGGAGAAAGTGGTACAAAAAGAAGGAGGGGAAAGAAAATGTGGATTGGGATAGAAATTGGGGGAAGAATTACTGACAAAATTAAGTGGCTGTTGGGAAAGGTGGAAGTGAACATGTATAGGACAGGAGGGAAGATGGTCTTGGACTTAGTGAGAAACAAGAAGAAAGGTGCTCTAAAGGGAGAAGAACAAAGAGAAGTGATATACAATCAGCGTTTCGTTCAGGAATTTTCTTTCGGGGGTGCAAAATCAAGACGTGGGGGCTCACGAAAACTTTAAATAATGCCTATCCCAGTAGCACATCGTTAATGCGGGCACGAGAGCGGCTCCGTTTGAGCCCACGTCGATCGATGTGGGTTCGACATCGATTATCGGTATCACTTATTTATCTATTTTCTAAAACTTTGGTAAGTATTGTGGAAAGAATAAAACCATTTTCTACAAAAAAAATTGTTCATAATGAATAAATTAAAATTAAAAAATAGAACATTCGTCAACGAAACATATCGATCCATGTCAGTAACCGATATCTATATTAATCAATGTCGTTCCATATGGGCAAACCGATGTTTATTCAAGTGATGGTATATCCCTCTGATGATAAAATATAAAACTGTTGTTCTCAACACGCAGCCAGCTTTGCTTACAAAGAAGTTGTTAATCGTTGAAGCGTGTTAAAGTGCAGAAATGACATCCTTTCACGGGAAGGACATAATCAAATAAAGTGTTAAAGTTGATTGTGTTTTCCCCAAGGATTCTTTGATTACTGTAAGTACATAGACCAACCAACAAGATTTATAGTAATATTTATTATGCTACACCGCCAGAACCAGATTTTTTTTTTTTAATTTGTAAAACCACTTGTAAGCTGATACTGTTTTGTACTTGTAATATGTGAATCACATAAACATTTCATGAACGCCATGTAGAATGTGATCACTTATGAACATTTTCTGTGATTTATGTAGTATAACACATGCAAAGTTAAATAATGAAAAAGAAAATCCAAATTGAGCCCTTAATTTTCTTTCTGGTTTCTAAACTTCAGTGATCTTTTAGCCTCACAACAGGTTAAGAGCTACTTGCGCAGTACAACTACAAAATTTCAATGAAATACTTCCTATCATTCGTTAAAATAGTTTGTTCTATACCGTCGTTTTGTTTTCTTTTTATACCCTTTATATCTGGTGTAGTAAAAAGTAATCCATTATTTTGCCAATAGATGGCTTCAGTGATCTGTATCTCGCGTTGAATAAGTCCGATTGGGTTCAACGAGATGGCGTTCAAATGATGAGATTGCGTACTACAAACACTGTTCAGATAGTTGTGATGAGTTGACTCAGTGTTGTGTGAGCGCGCGTCAAAATGGACACTAGCAAAGAGAAAATACGCTATATTTTACAGTTTTTCTTCGATAAATTTTTTTTTTTTTTTTTTTTTTTTTTTTTTTTTTTGTGTGATTGGCTGTTACAGTATCAGGACCATAAACACGCGCAATTTTGGTTTCGTCGATTCCGTTCCGGTAATTTTGACGTCAAAGATGTACCACGCACTGGAAGGCCAAGTGTCGAAAATGTCGATAAAATCATGGACATTGTCGCGTCTGACCGTCATGTAAGCACTGTTTCGATTGCCCAAGAGCTAAACATTGCACAAAAAACCGTGTGGAACCATTTGCATAAGGCTGGATACACAAAGAAGCTTGATGTATGGGTGCCACACGAGATAACGCAAAAAAACTCATGGACCGAATTTCCATCTGCGAATCCCTGCTGAATCGCAACAAAAGCGACCCATTTCTGAAGCGATTGGTGACTGGTGATGAAAAGTGGATCACTTACGACAACGTCACGCGAAAACGGTCGTGGTCGAAGCGCGGCGCGCCGGCGCAAACGGTGCCCAAGCCAGGATTGACGGCCAGGAAGGTTTTGCT
>JAGDQP010043809.1:0-16103 GCA_022664845.1 Lepisma saccharinum | reverse complement strand
ATTTTTTTTCTCTCTCTCTCTCTCTCCTTCAGAAGTTGAGTGAGTGAAAAATAGCTTCCATATGGCTCTTACCGCGGGCTGTTTGGAAATGGAGAAGTGCCGAAAGTCACAAGAGGAGACGTGATATTCCAACGAACTTGGGTGCAAATGACAACTACATCTCCCTCCCTAGTTCCAACTATAGCGATATTCCTGTATAGTTGGCAGCACTGATCGAAACGGGGAACTGGAACGATGAAACACGACACGAGTGTATCGAAACATTTTCACCGGAAAGACGAAGCCGTGATTGTAACTTTGTGAGTATCGACTCGGTGCGTCGTTGCTGCTTCGCGTGATATCCAAAGATTCGGAACACTTCTCCTGTCGTGCTTCGAAGCAGTCGGTCATTTGCGAGAGTCGAAACACTGCTTCGAAACAGTGAAGCATTAGCCATCTCTAGTCGGGATAGGGGAGGGAAAAGTATTCGGGAAATTTTCGGCCAGGGCCTATGTTGAAAGTACCATCCCGGCATTTGTCTGATGTGACTTGAAAAACCTGAGTAAAACAGGACGGCCTAATCGCAATTAATAAAATTCAGTTCCATATATTCATGGAGAGAATACATTTACCTGCATATTTCTCTCGCTTCATTGAAACTAGCTGACAATAAGTTCGCTTTTCTGGTAATTTTTCCTTCTCTCGTAATGTAATACAAATCGTTCTATCAACAGTCAATTAATACTAAGGGTAATGTAGTTTAAGAGAGTTAATAACGCGGATTTGCAATCGAAAAAAAAATATTCAGGAGAGGGAGGGAGGGACGACTCGAACGGACAACCCTTCGCGGTCGCCAGCCTTAACCACTATATCACAGAGGGCACTGCGTCTTTGGTCTTTCATCAGCGCTTATTAGCCCAGCATTGAATGACAGTCTTCACTTCCAAATTTAAAACCAATCTTGTGTCTTTTTTCGCACCTTATAGGGACATGATAGTTTCTTGTCTGTAATCTCAATTGCTGGTAATATTAAATGCATACACTGTCTCATAAAGCGAAGAGAAATATCCCTTCTTTTTTCTAAATTTCCCTATGTTGCCAAGTTTCACAGTTTTGAACCTTCTTTTTTCTCCATCTTTTTTTAATGATACGGTTTTTTCGTTATAGTTTCATTATTTATTAATATTTTTGTGACAGAATTTAAGGAAATATTCGTTTTTACATACGTCACATATATAACAATTAAGCGAAGGACAGAATCGAAGGAGAAAAATAGTATTTGTCAAATATAGACATGCGAAAAATTTTTGGAGCATGAATATACTACTACTACATCGCCGGGTAGGTAACATCTTGCTGGTTGCCTCTATTCCAGGTACTTGTTCGGGACTCATATCTCTTTTATTACTATTCATATCATGGGTATCCGTATTACTCTATATGCTTCACTATATCTATATATAGATGCTACGTTTGCTTCCAAATCCTTCTTGGAGCGACTGGAGTTCCTTTCTCTGTAAAATACGACGAATATGTACTTCTCTTGTAGGCCGAATATCCACTTGGATATCGAGCTCCACATTGGGCGCCATTATGAAAATGATACTTCCCTTGCCGTATGTGGATTCTATACGAGAGTTATATTACCGATGAAGCACTTACATGTATTTTTACTCTCCGGCTGTGGGCGTAGGATTTGCTTTTAAACCTGAAAGGTAAGATGATTAGTATCGACTGTCCAACCCGGGAGTACATATAAATATGAACTACAGTGTATATGGATATGTGAGCCTCCTACCTTAAGGAGGCGGGATGTAAAAAGACAATGTATAGGAAACAAGTCAACAAGAAAGAAAGCAAAGAAAAGATTCTGTTTAGCACCTTTATTTGAAGCTCCTTCCACTTCGGGAGTTCCAGCAGAACTGATTTTACATGCAGCTTTTGCTGTTTATATAGGTAATACACATAGACATTACACAGAAATTAGATGGTCATCCAAAGAGGTTTTACATATTTTTGTAAAGTATTTTCTGCATTATTTAAAAGTCTTTGGTATGTATTTCCTTAATCATTAGAATGTCTGGCATGGTATAGTCTGTTTTAGAAGTATTAATTCAATATTAAGTAAAATAGATATCTTAAAGATTTATATACTGCTAAACCTTCAACGTGAGAAATAGTTAATAAAAAAATATCATAAATCCACAAATTGAGTTTATATAAATTCTTGGGGAGGTCATACATGTCTCTTACCCGGATACAGGCATCTCGCAGAATGCGAGGTCACGTTACAAAGCTCATAAATTTCGCTTCTGTATTTTCGGTAGCACCCTGAAAACTTGCGCGTCTAGTTACAAAGTTAGACACGAATTTCAAATTGGAAAAGTTCAAAAGTATGTAAAGTTTATAATTATCAGCCTTTTTAAAAACTTGACTCTCAGTTTTCATATCGCATCGAAAACAATGATCTATGAAAAACAGGAAGTGAATATTTGACACTACCACTTCATATGAAGACGGATGTAACTACGAGGGCTGATCAACAAAGAGAGACTGATTGTTGTACCGCAGTTTCCTTTCTTGCCGAATGCCGGCACGTTTGATAGTTGAAAGAGTTGTGCTTCATGTATACTCTCAGTAGGTGGCAGCATTGTCGTATCGGTAGGTTGGGAGTAATTCGCTGTGTTTTAGACACTGCTTCCATTTCGCCTCACAACGTTCTGTGTATATGCATACAATGGAGGTTGCACGAGAAGAACAGTATGGAGCAATAAAGTTTTGTTTTCGCTTGAACCATACAGCTTCTGAAACATACGAAAAGCTCAAGCAAGCTTACGGTGAAAGTGCATTACCTCGAGCAACAATGTTTCGGTGGTTCAAAGAATTCAAGGAAGGACGAGTTTCATGCGTTAAGCAAGGTGGACCTGGTGTTTCGACCTCTGCTGTGACAGAAACAAACATCAATACTGCTGCTGTGATTGTCCGTGAGGATCGAAGGATAAAAGTGAAGCGAATTTCATATGGTAGTGTTTTTTCAATAATGCACGATCACCTCCATATGTCCCGTGTTTGTGCGCGTTGGGTACCACGACTGTTGACTCCGGAACAAAAGGCTGTGCGAGTTGAGACTTCCCGTGAGGTGCTGCGTTCATTTGCTAAGGGAGGAGATGAGTTTCTTCAGTCATTTATCACTGGAGATGAAACTTGGTTATATCACTACGATCCAGAGGGAAAACAAAGCCAGCACAGTGTGGAAATCACCAGGTTCTCCCACACCAAAAAAGGCGAAAGCTATTCCATCTTCAGGAAAGGTTATGGTAATCACGTTTTTTGATTGTAGAGGAATGATTTACCAGCATGTAGTTCCCCCTCACACTACTGTTACAGGGGCATACTACACTTCCGTTTTGGCCACACTGAGGAAGCACATTGTGAAGAAGCGACCTGAACTTCATCAAAATGGTTGGAGACTTCATCATGACAACGCACAGCCTCACGTCGCACTTCCAGTCATGGAATATTTAGCTAGATTCAACATCACTTGTGCACCACATCCACCTTACAGTCCTGATCTCGCTCCGTGTGATTTTTTTCTGTTTCCATCTCTGAAGGCAGAGCTCCGCGGTACTCACTTTGAGAACTCTGAAGCAGTGGTGAAGAAGTGTGAGGCGATTGTGAAGGACATATCAAAAAATGGCCTGCATCACGTGTTCCAGGAATGGCAGGAACGTTGTAAAAAGTGTATTCACTCAGGAGGGGAGTACTTTGAAAAAGATCATGTGAACATAGAGTTTGAGTAATAAACACATGTGTAAAAATCAGTCTTAGTCTTTGTTGATCAGCTCTCGTATATTTATAGACCTGCCATACATCAGATGTGAAACTTCTTGCTTCACTCATTACTTCTTTCAACTGGCAGTTCCATTCATTTTCGGAGTAACTTGCTTAATGGTGGCCAAAACAGTCAACGTTTCCTACTTCTCACACACTATATGTTTATATATTTTTCATACATTCAGCTGTTTCTATTTATTGTGCTTATTTCAACAAACTGTCATTTAACAAGCGTCAATTATTTTTTTCAGGCACTTTTGATTTACAGATTCACACTGTTCCAGAGTGTAATGTTCCTGAAGATTGGGAAGAAAGACCCCCGTGCTTTATTGATAATTCGGAGGAAGTTCGTCTGCGTTCATTTTCGACATCTTATCATAAAGTAGATACCATTGTAAGCTATAAAACTACTTGCTGATGTGTAATAGTACTAAATACATTATTCAATTCAAAATAGAACCTTAATTGATTTAAATCACTTCTGTATTAATGTGATTGGCATAATAAAGGAACTAATTATACCTATACGGGTGGACTTGATACAGCCCTATATATGCATGTATATGTGATCATGGTAAAGAATATCAGTCTTTTAATGTAAATAAGGTAAATTTATAGTAAGAAGGAAGTGTACTTACATCTTATTGTTCCATAGGCGAACATACACACTTAAACACTAATATATAAAGAGTACTTGCGATATTTCGGTATTAATACCGTAGACGTGCTGTAAAAGAGGAGAGACGCATACACGTGGATAGAACAAAATACTAGGACGACAGTAGCGACACGCAGCGGACGGCTGTGTTTGGAGAACAGTTGACTGCTGTATGGCGCGTGCAACAATTGTCAACTGTACAGTCTGTAGGTCCGGAATAGGTTTGTGGGAGGAAAAGTGTTGAAAATGCAGAGAAAATGTCTTCCTCACATAAAAGGCATCACAGAACTTACAGGTTAGGATGTATATAACATTAGGGGTGTAGCATGTACCCTTGGGATTTAGGGTGTACCAGCCATCAGCAGTATTGATAGTGAGTGTGGGAGAAGTTATGAAAATGAAACAGATCGTTCATCTGGGTCTCATGCATGCATGGGCGCCGGTTTGCGGTGGTGGCGAGGATGGATTCGTACGGACTAAGATGTTTCTAAGATTAGGTGGATGCTGAGAAACTAATCTCGGTTTGGTGGGGAATATTGATCTTGTGTCTGGGTCAGATTGGATAATGTGGAAATGAGAGTGTAGGGTTTGTTTGACCCTGGTTGGTTTAGGATGGATCTGGGCAATTAGAAACGGTGGGCTGAGCGACGGTGGATTGGGCTTCGGCGGGTTGGGGTTTGAATGGGTTGAATGTGTGAGGATGCACGGCGAATCTGTTTGGTTACAAGGTTACGTAAGTAGCCACGGTTGACTAGAGCTTCCTGGAGGCGTTGGTTGTAAGTTTCAGTAGCAGAGGTGGTGGAATTAGGCGTTGTCCTCTGAATGCAAGGGAGAAAGGAATAGCATTCTTGGTGTGGTAAGGGTGGGAATTTGAGTAGTGTAAGATCTAACGTTAGGTGGATGCTGAAATACTAATCTCGGTTTGGTGGGGAATAATGATCTTGTGTCTGGGTCAGATTGGAGAATGTGGAAATGAGAGTGTAGGATTTGTTTGACCTTGTTTAGTTAATGATGGAACTGGGTGATTAGAGCCGGAGGGTTGGGCGTCGGCGGGTTGGGGGTTTGAAGGGGTTGAATGTGTGAGGATGCACGGCGATTCTGTTTGGTTACAGTGTTCGATGGGTAGCCACGGTTGACTAGAGCTTCCTGGAGGCGAGGAAGGTCAAACCAAGGTGAAATAAATCCTACACTCTCATTTTCACATTATCCAATTTGACCCAGACACAAGATCAGTTTTCCCCACCAAATCAAGATTAGTTTTGCAGCATCCACCTAAGCTTAGAAGCATCTTAGTCCGTACGAATCCTTTCTCGCCACCGGCGCCCATGCATGCATGAGACCCAGATGTAAGATATGCTCCGTTTTCATCACTTCTCCCACAGTCACTATCAATACTACTAATGACCGGTACACCCTAAATCCTAAGAGTACACCTCTAATATTATGTACACCCTAGCCTGCAAGTTCTGTGATGCCTTTTATGTTGGGGAAGCAGGTGGTGCTCTCCACATTCATATTAATTACCATCGTTACTACTGTACTATCAACGAACCGGATGCTCCTTACACACCGAGTCCCAAAACACCAATTTTGATCTATCTTTCCTGGTTGCTATAATACACATTTTACTCCCTACGACCAGCATCTCAACACGCCGTCTGTGGAAGGACGCCTTTATTCATGGTTTAAGCACGAAAATATATCCTGGACTTAACCTTCAATAACTTAACCCGTTTTGTCTGCATTTTCAACACTTTTCCTTCCACAATCCTATCCCGGTCTTACAGATTGTACGGTCAATTGTCCCAAATGCCATTCAGCAGTTAACTGTTCTCCAAACGATGCGCCGTCCGTTACGTGCCGCTACTGTCGTCCTAGTCTTTTGTTCTATCCACGTGTGTGCGTCTCTCCTCCTTTACAGCAAGTCTACGGTATTAATACCGAAATATCGCTAGTACTCTTTACATACAGGGTGAGTCAAAAGTCCCTTACCACCCCTTATAAAATGAAAGAGAATGTAAATAGCCGTAATTGGTAATTGAAGGGACACGTTAGACCTAGGGGAAAGTTTTTGGTGCATGTCAGGTGAACGGCCGCCATCTTGTTGTTCGCCATTTTGAATTTGGCGCAAAAATTTAAATGGGAAGGGGGATCTTGTGATATATGAAACGGGGCTAACTTTTTAAGTGAAACTCAATGATGTAATCAGATTTAACATAACTTTAATAATTATGATGTTATAATCACATGTAACTCATCTCTTATGTCCAGATTCTGAACCATGCCATTATCCAAAGCCGTCAAGATGTGGAGTGGTAGAAGCCCGTGCTGTAGCTCGTGATTTCAGTGAAAGGCATCCTCAGCATTCTCCAGTTTCACACGTTTCAGTGGCATAGTTACTGACCAAGTTCGAAGATACAGGTACACTCGAGGATAAGCCACCATCAGGTAGGCCCAGAACTGCCAATGATGAAAAGACAGCTACAGCAGTGCTCGCATCGTTTGTTAAGTCTCCACAGCACAGCACACGCCGATTATCACTGGAATGCCACGTCAGCCAAACCTCCATTTGCAGAGTGTTGAAAGACGCATAAGTCTCCTTAACAAGCTGCATCTGCAGCAACATCTTTCTAAGGATGACCCAGATCGGAGAGCGCAATTTTGTGAGTGAGCAATGGAACAATTGCGGCAGGGCCCCAACTTTGCAATGCAAATTTTATACAGCGATGTTACAGTGAGGTAAACAAACAAAATTTATGCTACTGATCTCCAGATAACTCCAAGTGGACAGATCCGTGTAAAATGGTTGATGCAGGGAAGATTATGGTGTGGGCAGGGATCTTTGTGGACACGTATTATTGATCCATTTGTTATCCCTGGCACCTTAACTGCAGACCGTTACTTGGACAGGTTAGAATGTTAGAACACCTCATTCTTCCCTCAGTGTCGGCCCCGGATGGCAGCTTTCCCTTGATTTACCAACATGATGGGGCGCCACCTCATTATAGACTGCAGGTTCGTTAGTATCTGGATGAACCATTTCCTGGTCTATGGATTGGTCGACGTGGGCCAGTGGAATGGTCTGCCAGATCACCGGATCTGTCACCATTGAACTTTTACCTTTAGGGTCACCTAAAGGTAATGGTATATGCGAAAAGATTAGGAATCTGGATCATTTGGAGCAATGAATACATGCACAAATCACACCTGAGACATTGCTCCGTGTTCATACAGCTTGGGAGACACGTCTGCAACACGGCAGCACATTGAACACATTTTGTAAGAGATGAGTTTCATGGGATTATAACTTCATAATTATTAAAGTTATGTTAAATCTGATTACACCATTGAGTTTATCTTAAAATTTTAGCCCCGTTTCATATATCACATGACCCACTTCCCATTTAAACTTTTTGAGCATGGTTGAAAATGGCGAACGTTCACCTGACACTCACCAAAAAGATTCCCCATAGGCCTAACGTGTCCCTACAATTACCAATTGCGGCTATCTACACTCGCTTGCATTTTATAAGAGGTAGTAAAAGACTTTTGACTCGCCCTGTATTAGTGTTTAAGTATGTGTGTTCGCCTACGGAACAATAACCTGTAAATACCCTTCCTTCCTTACCTAATTGGCTTCCCGGCTTCCCTTTGTGTTAGTGATATATATGTAAGTAGAGTACGTTAAAATTAAGATATGATATGATGAATGATTCGATTAATTGATTTATTACTTCGCTTAGATTAAGATGTATACTATCTTCAAATATATGCATTATCTTTATTCTGAATAATCTATCCATCCACTATTATACAAACATGGGAGCTAAGACTCAATTACGAGGTATGATCAAAAAGTACGGTGAATAATGTTATTACGAACAAAGTAATAAGCTTACCTCAAATTTGAATTGATCTTCTTCAAAGTACTCTCTTTGGCTAGCGATGCACTTATCCCAACGTTGATTCCATGATTGGAAGCATTTGTGGATGGGCCTTCAGTTGCTCCCTCGTGGCCCTCTCAATGTTGGAACTGGTGTTAAAACGTTTTCTTTTTAGCACGGTTTTTATTTTTGGGAAGAGCCAGAAGTCGCACGGTGCTAAATCCGGAGAGTAAGGCGGATGTGGACATACAGGAACCTTTTTTCCAGCCAAAAACTCGCGGATCAGACGATCCTTCAATTCCGTGCAAATTTTCACACGATTTTCCTTCTGTTCGCCAGTCAAAAGTCTGAGAACAAATTTCGCACTCACTCGTCTCACTTGCAAATTAATTATCGGTTCCGTACGAGATGTTCAGTTCTTCGGTAAGCTTTCGAACAGTTAGTCGCCTATTTGAATGAACCACTTTTTGCAAGTTTTCGAGGTCGAAAAACCTCCTGACCGGTGCTCGTCTTGAACTGACTCATTTCCGCTTATGCAAACAGTCTTCAGACTCACCACATTATCACCATACATTGATTTTAACGTTTTGTGATCTTCTGTGGCATTTTTTTTCCAACTTTAAACAAAACTTAATGTTAACGCGTTGTTTTAAATTTTTGATGCGCGACAGACACAGTAAACACGACCTCACTCTTCCGGCTCTGGAAGCCGACTGACAAGTCACAACTTGTTCAAACTTGACACTGACCATTTCAACGGCTCAGGCTACTGGTCTTACTACTTCAAATGGATATAGCGTCAGCAGTTGCTGCTATAAAAATACATTCACCGTATTTTTGATCACATCTCATATATTCCAGGTGTGAGTAGCTTTCGTATCATCTACGTTATACTATCCTGATGAAGACGTTACATACGAGGGTCATTGCAAAAGTCATGGCAACTATTTTTTTTTTCGAAAATGGTAACGAATAAAAAAATTCTGAAATATGCAAATGGAAGGTTAATTCATATGTAAACATTACATGTAGGGAGATGGAGGAACACACACACCACCATAAAGATACAGCACGTGAAAAAAGACGAAAAAAAAAATTGTCGTTTCAAATGTGTTTTACTGCAATTGCGGCGTCTTCCACGGCGTTATCAGTGTGCGATGGATTCTTTGGGAGACTACTTCGAGGGACTCTAAGATGTCACCGGTACGTGTTCCTGCCCTGTACTATTGTGTACTGTTGCAATTGATAGTAAAACACGTTTGAAACGACAATTTTTTTTTTCGTCTTTTTTCTCGTGCTATATCTTTATGGTGGTGTGTGTGTTCCTCCATCTCCCTACATGTAATGTTTACATATGAACTAACCTTCCATTTGCATATTTCAGAATTTTTTTATTCGTTACCATTTTCGAAAAAAAAAAATAGTTGCCATGACTTTTGCAATGACCGTCGTATATGAACCATATCAAACTGAGCAGAAGCAGCCCGATAATAGAAACTCTTGCGTACAAGATATGAAAATAATGGAACGAAATCTAATAACAAATCTGTAGAAGCAGTACAGATAACGAATTCAAAAATCATCCTTTGTGTTTATAGGTTAAGATCTGGAGACCGGTTTGTTGATGCTTACAAATGTAAATGATAGCTGACGATAACTACCTAAACTTATACCCGATTGGACAAAACCAAAGTATCGAAAACCACGAACCAAAAGTCGCGCTTATAAAACGACTTGCTATTCGTTCATCAATAGTACAATATTGCCATAACAAGAAATAAGATTAAACTAATAAACGTAAAACACAACTTTGCCTCACGGCATTCACCCCGTCTTTCTGAAAAATGAACGTTCCATCTTTAAAAATATCTAAATCACATCCATCGAACTGTATCATATGCAGATCATTGTGATTTAAAATTATTCTAGACGATCATTCCCATATAGCTTTTTCAACTGAATGCAAGCGATCAGTACTATGAAGTAAATGAAGATGAATGTTAACTCTGACCTTTGACTATCACTTCATTTTACACTTCATATTAACGCATAAATCAGAAAATGCACGAGATCAGACAGCCTTTATGCATTGATGCTACCTTTTGAAACACTTTCTCTGATTGGCTGAAACTGAAATGACATATAAACAACTCGATGCTACAATGGTAACATAAACGAAGTGCAAATAAAGATTTTCAACAAAATGAAATGATAATGTTAGCATTAATAAAGGAAATTTCTAGTTTCTGTAGAGCAAAATTATAAGAAAACAACATTCTCGTGCTTTGGAAACTTGATAAGTCACTTAACCATCTTAACCCAGGAAATAAAGATTTAATGTAGGGAATAATTAGGAAGAAGCTGAATTTCGGTCAGTTGTTACATCATTACTAGAGGTGCATTTTCCCAAAAGTCCCCGCCCCTCCCACTTGTACTTCCCCCACGAAATACAAATTTACAGACTTTCAGAAATTGTATTATATCTCCGTAACCAATAGACAGCGATATGATTTGTTTTTTGTTATAATTCCTAGGTGACAGGCTACAAAAATTAGGGATGGCCAAATCCGGATTTAGGATTTTTCCAAAGGATTTCATAAAGATTTGAGCGAACCGGGATTGGGAATCCGGATTTAGCATTCGGATTTAGAATCCAGTAATCACAACATATTTTGTAGTTTGAACTTACTCTATTAGTTTTAACTTCTAATTAGGGCTCCAATAAAATATACAATGTATTTTTGTTCCAAATAGGAAAATAAAATAGTTCCTCAGAACCCCGAAGGACACACTTGTTCTTAGGATGCCGGGAGTGTATGAGAATAAATATGAAATATGAAAATGACGTGTATTATATTGAGCAGACTGGTCGTGCAGTGCAATGGAGGATGAATTGGAGCTTTAAAATATCGTCACCTGGAACCACAAGGTACTATGTCCACTTTTGATACTTTTGAGAGAAAACAGTTTTAAAGTTTGAAGTTCCATTAAAAGACTGTGTAAGTTCATATTTCTAACTTTTCTAGCCACTTAGAGGTCGTTTTGTGAGATAATTTGTATGGAGTTGATGCTTTTCAGTATAAGATCTTTGACTGCAGTGTTAGCTCCATTTTGCCAAAAAATGGACATAGTACCTCCTGGTTCTAAGGTGACGATATGGTTATTTAGAAAAATCAACCGTTGCAGAGAAAATGAAACACTTAAAGAAAGACATGAAACACTGTTTGAAGAAACGCGAATTATACATCCTGGAAACAATAGTTCTAGAATCAATCTAAATTTAGTTAAATGAATAGCGGAAATGGGTTTATAGTACTTACGTTAGTGAAAGGTTGAATGTACTTTTAAGAGTCATATCGAAATCAAGTGATTGGGCATAGCAATTTGTCCAGGACAACGAAGAATTTTAAACTCAGATAAGTAACAATAGATTAAACGTATAATGTCACACTGGTAGAGTTTATATAACAATGCTATAAGTTTTAATTAATTTTAATAGACATTTTATATCAAAGAAAATCCCATGACGATGTGAACAGCAAGGCTTACGAAACGATCGTCGGGTTCAAAATAATAAACACAAGGAATATCCGAAAAAGAGTTTTTCCTCAACTTCGTCGAGTTCGGTGGACATCAGCTGACTGTCTTGATTTTCTTCAATTGGTAATGTTGGATGTCTTTTGCGAATATGAATCCAAAGTGCAACAGTGCTTGTACCATTCATCATCACGTTATTACAGTAATTACATTTTGATGATGATGTGTCATTTCTTCTCAAACGAGTCCACACTGAACTAGATCCCATAATTCCGACAGTCTCCTAGCATGCTCAGAGTAAACTGATATGTGAAGGAAGAGAGCCGAATTTACAATATACCTTGTTCGAACTATTTACAAACTTCATTGTTCAATTTCCTAGAACAAACAGTTAGACACATGTCACTTGGGGGTCATGGAACTGGAGACACGTGACACTCGAAATGGACGAAAATATTTTCCGGCCAGGTTTCTATTCTAAACGGTAAAGACCCCGTTCCTCGGATAAGGTAATGCAAGAATTGCCCGCAGAGATTCAAAAAAAGAAAAGAAAAAAAGCGAAAGTCTATGCCATCGCAAGTTTTTCTATTGTAGCGGTATCAAAGAAAGCAAAAATAGAGGTTTGGGATCATTGAAGTGTGTTTATCTTTGTATGTACCGCTAGTAAGACAAGTCCAACTACGCAGATAAGAAATACCTAGAAATTTACATGAGCATTCAAAAGACATTTGAAAAAAAAAAAGCACATTCAGAATTAATATACGCCTCCCATATTACCAATACAATTGTATTAGATTGTACAAACTATAAATAGGCAAACAAACTCAAATACCCAAACCCCGTGGTCCAGACGGTAACGTCGCAAAATTTGAATTTGCAATGGATAGTAGCAGGGGAGGATTTCGGCCCTGACCTGGCGGGCCACGTAAAGAGTTTCCAGACGCCTGGCCGAACAAAGGAAAATTCTGCAATAACCCTCTATACTACCCAAAAAATTAATCATTTTTAGGCAGTTGACCAGGCCAAAAAGTGAAATAAAAATTTACCTCTAGATAGTAGATACGGGTTCGAAGTTCGGTCCCCGCGACCAACTATCCTGACTAGTTGTCAAGGGTTCCCCTCAATTTCACAGGCGAATGTCGGGATGTACCTTAAATAAGGCTCTGACCGATACCTAACATCCTGTATCTAGTACTAATTGTTTATTGTTTCTTTCTTTCTTTGACATTTGAAACGCATAGAAAAGTCACGTAAAACATACAATCATTCATTCAAGTCACATATTGAAATCTGATATCTTACAACATGCTAGTATAATCAGCGTAACCCTTAATGTAAATTTCTTAAAGTGTCTTCTATTTCAAGAAAATTATAATCTCCACCTTCCTTCAATACTTTTTTAAGTTTAAGTTTATATTGTGAGATATTGAGAGATCTTACACTATCCGGCAATAAGTTGTACATTTTTATTCCAACCTTTATATAGCTATTAGATGTTTTCGTTAGTCTAAGCCTAGGTATATTTAGATTCTTAGAATATCTAGTGTTATATTGATGAATGTCTGCTCTTAAATTATAGTGTGCGATATTGTTTCTTATGTAAACAAGGCATTTAAGTGTTTGAATGCATCTCTGCAGGATTCTCTCGGATTCAAACCTACAATACATCTTACAGCAGCCTTTTGTACTTTAAAAGCTTCATCTACATTGGATGCATTGCCCCAAAATAATAGACCATAAGAGAGTTTAGAGTGTACATAAGCATAATATGAATACAACAGGTAATTATAAGGTACCAAAAACTTAAGTCGTCTTAACAAGTATAAGTTTTTTGTTAAGTCCTTACAAAGACTCTCAATATGATAGGACCATACTAATTTTGAGTCCAAATAAAGCCCAAGCAGTTTAGCACTTTTAAATTTAGTCTGAGCTGACAAATCATTGTTCAGTGAGCAACAAATAGATATTGTTTTCGAGTCATTAATAATAAGATCGTTGTTTTTGCACCATTTCCTTACTAAATTTAAGTTGAAGGCAGAAAGCATGTTAATCTCAGCCATTTCTTTACCATCGCAGATAATGGTTGTATCGTCCGCGTATAAGACTGATGTACATTGTAAAAAATCAGGGAGGTCATTAATATATATAACAAAAAGCAATGGTCCAAGAATAGAACCCTGTGGCACACCTCTAGCTACAAACCTAGCATCCGATCTCTTTCCAAACATAGATACTATCTGTTTTCTATTTACAAGATAAGACTTTATTAGATTTAAGGGGCCACCATGTACTCCATAAACAGACAGCTTTTCCAACAAAATTTCGTGTGAAATGGTGTCAAATGCACGCTTTAAATCAAGCAAAGTTATTTCTGTGCTTTTCTTATCTTCAAAACAGTCAAAGATATGGGATACTACATTATCAAGAGCCTTTATAGTATTCGATCCTGGCTTAAAACCAAATTGTGAGCACGAGAATAACTTATTACCTTCAAAGTAACTTTCAAGTTGATTCTTTATACTCCATTCGAGTAGTTTAGCAAAGATGGGAAGAAGAGAGATCGGACGATAATTAGCCGGGTCCGATCTGCTCCCCTTAATTACCAACACCATCCTTGCCTGAGCCAAAGATCATAAATATTTTAAAAGAAAAAAGCCTCAAGATTGCGGAATAGAAGTAACGCAACAATTCTCAAATCTCTAATCCATAGGATTTGGCGTTTCCCCAGTCTTGGCTGGAATAATACAATTTAAGACCTGAATTGCGAAATATCCCAATTCATTAAGTGGTGCCCAGAGGGGGAGATGCGTCATAGCCATTCTTTATGAAGAGAGGGGACAAAAAGATTTACTTCAAAACAGCTAGTGAAACAGTTTCTCATTCTGGTATTCGAAATTTACAAAGCGAAAATGCTTACGAACGTGCCATTAGCCAATTACGCAGCTTCGTTTATAAAAAGAACAGTTCTTTCTTATAACCTGATTTTGTCGCAGACTTGGTCACGCAACTGAGAGTCTGAGACGCGCGACCAAGTCAGAGTTAATTTTTGTCGCTCGATTTATAAGTACATGAGTTTCTCGTTCATTCGCTACCAGTGTTGGCAGAGCCAATGGTTAGCACCATAGAAGTATTATGCACCACACATTTTTTTCATAGATCTAATTCCATATCTTCAGTTCCATTCTCTGTTTCTATATATTTCGACGAGATACGGTACGGCCGGGCGACGTTTCGTCCAAAGACATTTTGTCCATAACATTTAGTCCATAGACATTTCGTCCAATCGACTTTTGTTCCAACAGATTTTTCGCCCACAAAACATTTCGTCCAATCGACTTTTGGTCCAACGGATTTTTCGTCCAATCCACATTTTTTTCCCACGGATTTTTATTTATTTATTTATTTTATTTACAGAAGGTTTCAGATACAGCACAATTTGCCATTTTACACTGAAAACATTAACAGTAAACATAACACAACATTAGAAGAACAGCAAAACAAAAAAAGAAAAAAAGTTACAGAGATAGTCTGTTTATACATGTTCTAAAAGTTGATTCATTAACAAATATGTCAACGTTATCAGGAAGATGATTGTACGTGCTGATAATCCTATTTAAGAGGGACCTTTGTACAACATTTACCCTCACTGTTCGGGAGTAGAAAAGATCACTTGAGCGTGTTGTTCTGCAGGTTATACGAAAGTTTATTTCACCAAGCAGCTTTTCACAAGAAACATGACCATTGACAAGTTTGTGCAGAAATATAAGGTCTGAAATTTTGTTTCTTACCTGCAGTGGTTTGATATTCATACATTTTAGTATATCATTTTTTGTAAATGTGCGGAGATGAGGTACTCTGTAAGATACGATGGCAAGAAAAAAAAATATTACGGTGTTTAATTTATTTAAATGAGTAGGGCAGGCCATTGACCAAATAGGAGAACAGTATTCAATAGTGAGGGCAACGTATGATTTATAGAACAAACTTAGGGAATGAGGATTTTTAATGTCCGTGAAGCGGTAAAGAAGACCCAGTTTTCTCATAGCAGTACGAGATATGATATTAATATGTTCAGCAAAAGTAAGTTTACTGTCAATAATAACGCCAAGATCTCTGAAGGAGGGAACTGAGTTTATGTTACTATTTCCAATTTTGTAGGCGTAGTTGATAGGTTCCTTTCTTAGCGAAATCGTAAGAGAAGCACATTTTTC
>JAGDQP010043808.1:0-12834 GCA_022664845.1 Lepisma saccharinum | reverse complement strand
GGAATAATTGTACTAATTCATCATGGATTTGTTCCCCTGAAGACTGCAAGAAATCAAGTGCTGGAAATGAATCGTTCTCATGACCAAGCGTTTACTCCAAAGATCGCATTTCTGTAGAAATGGTTTTATTTTATGTTGCACTTTAAAAATGGTTACATCGCGTCACTGAAGTGAAAGATTTTGACTGTTGTTGATTCCGAAAAAATCACTAAGATATAGCCACTTGAGCCTGATACTCGAAATCGTAGAAAAGATATTAACTTACTTCATCAATATCAGGAAAGAAGATATGGATTTTATGCCACGACTCAAAAACTCGTGAGGACCGCGATGGCTCAGTGGTAGAGCGTTCATTTCTGGTGCGTGGGGTCTTCGGTTCGATCCCGGATGTTTTCATGTGGCTTTTGTAATGGACAAACACCGTGTGCATGGGCTTTCTCGGGTTCTCCCATGTTCTTCAGTCCATCAATTCTCTCATCATCATCCGTTCAGTCTGAACCAAAGTTGATTAAAAGACTTAAATAAAAAATCATTTCGAAAACTCTTCGCAACACCTTTTCCCTCGACAACCATTGCACTTCGATGTGGAAAAGTACATTTTTGTGTAAACTGTATTTCCCATTTCTTCTGTAGTAACAGTACACTTCGCAAAGAGTTCAGTGATCGAGATTTCTCAAGGTTCTTTCTTGGGCATGAAAGTACTGATTAGCAGCTAATAAAAAAATCCTGTATTTTAGTTTAGTAAAAATATGTCTCACTCAGACATTTAAAGTTATTCATCATTAAGCATATCATTTGAGGGATTTTTTTTCGGCTACCAAACGATAAGTCTTATTTTGGTTTCTTTTACTCTTCATTTTGGAGTGCTGTGAGGGGAGAGAGGGAAAGCAGATCATAGAAAAAGAGAGGAAATTGTTGACTATACATAAATTGCAAGAGTAGTGCTTTTGAAACCAGCCTGATACTAGTACATAATACTGGAGTGACAAAAGGAAACCAAATAATCAACAGCACCTCTTGTCTCTTGAAACCTAACCCTCCCCATCACCAACCAACTGTGACTACCCTTTGTCCTGTCACGTGGTTATCAGTAAAAAGCATGCAGGAATGTTAAAAAACATACGAAATTCCTTTCCCAGATCAATTTTGCTTTGAGAAATAAAGCATGTATTTTAGAAAAAATAAAGGACGTTAAGAATGTTCCTAGCAACTAACTTTGAACAAGTAAATTATAACAATCAAATACACAACTATCTATAAAATATATTTTTTGAGTTTCAGATACATTGAATTAAACTGACTTTATTTATGGCCTTTTGTTATTTTCAGTTCAGATCGGGATGAGGTAGGCAGAGGATGGGGAACGCATTGGCCAGGACCTTTCATAATTTACCATCCCGGCATCGCAGTTTCAGATGCATCATAATAACGAATTGAATTTTATTTATGGTCTTAAGGCATCTAAAGCTCAGACTGCGATAGGGGAGGGGAAAGGATTCTGGAAGGCGTCGTCCAGGGCCTATGTTGAAGGTACCGTCCTGGTATTTACCTGGTGTGACTGCGGAAAATTCCTGGAACAACCTCAGTCAGGATGATCGGTCGCTTGTATAGAACCCATGACCCCCCGAATACTACGCCAACGCTCTGCCAGTAAGCTACGGCGGCTCAGTATCATAATAACGAAATCCGAATACTGGGTCTTTTAATCTGCTACCGAAATAGTACGGATCCATTGCACCGGATATCTAAAACACCGAAGATCCGGATTTTCCGGGTTTCAGGTATCCGCATCCGGATCTGAGCTTCGGATATCCAGATCCGGATCCGAGTTTCGTATATCCGATCTGACTATCCCTACTAACGTCCATCCAAAGAATGTCTCTGGCTACCTGGCGCGTGATGTAGTTAGGATGACCTGACATTATTATGTGGACACTCAGGACATCCACAATTCCTTAATTTTTCATAGAAGCTTCGATAACCATGACTAGCTGCTTCCCACTCGTTTTCTGAGCTCCTGCAGCGTCTTTCTTGTTGATAGTCTAAAACAATCACTTAACTCAGTACGTGATGTACTGAGGACGTAGTGATATATGAACTTCTAATGTTGCTAGCTGCTACTACAGTTTCACCTTCTGCCACAGAAACGAAGGCTGAGAACCGTGTGTTCTATATAGATCAATACAGTATCAAACATAAACACAAACTGAATCAATTAGGACTTTCGATTGAAACAAACACAGCTAATTCGGAATTTCCTCTTTTATTTTACGCTGCCAATAACCATCTCTGTCTCTGTAACCTTTCTACTCTACACATGACGTATAGGATTGACAGTCTCCTAGCAACACTAATCATAGCAGTAATGAGGAAATAATGCCCATTGGTTGTTCACTAATACCAGTTTTCATGTTCAAAGGTTAATTTCTATACAAGTTCTGCTTACGTTTGTGGGTAATTGAGTGAATGAGAAACCCTTTGTATTTGTTCTCGTAACTTCTTTCCAAAGAACCGTAATAGATTTCATGGGGTAATGTTAATTCCTCGCAGAAATTGAGCATCGACTGGTAAATTAACCAGTTTGAACTGTTGTTCAGTCTGCGCTGGTGATACCTTTATATGACTACACTGTGAAAACAAGTGCGTCGTCATTTGTTTCACATTTAAGTTCATCGTCAAGCCAGTCAGATTCCACGAGATGTCGCTACGAACTACATTTCTTTGCCTATCACTCATCCTTTCCCCTTAATATTGCACACCTGGAATAAGTAAACTGTTTACCACTTCCGATTACTATTAGAACACCTTTTCTGTCATTAATCTTGCTGTAGTACTTCTCTGCACAAATGGATGACCAGAATTCAGGGATTTCATCAGGACTTTCAGTTTGGGGGCGGGGTTCTAAAATCAAAATTGGAAGGGTGTAAGCAAATTTTTGCATGATTTCTATCGATTTTTGCCGTCAAAAAATTAAAGTTGGGGTGTCACCCTCACAGGGAGGGTCTGGCAGAATCACTGCCTGAGTTGATAAGAACGTAAAAAAGGGTTTTAAAAGTAGGTATCATAATTATGAGAAATTAAATTCCAAACAATCGTTGAAAATGCATCTTGTAAAATACATGATAAACTTCCCATACTTTATAAAAAGGAGACTATCGAAAATGACCCTTACAGAGTAAGTTAGAAAAAAAAAGTACCGGTACACGAATGATAGCAACAAAGTGAATGTTTGAGGATGCAATGCGTTACCGCCCTATCTCGAGAATAGTATGTTGCGGAACTAACTCCTGCCGCGTCTACGGAACAAATAAGGGGCATGGGCAGGGCCTATCATGGCAGAAAGATGGGTTCTCAACCATGGATGATTCTAGCTGATCTCATGTGTTCCCACTCCCCAGTCCCCTTGTTGCCGGTGATGGTCATGCGAGACAAGGGCGTCGTGGTTGTCACGCTGAGTCCACGTCGACAAATCTTATCAGCGTCCCACTCACTGCTTTCCAAGCCGCTAGTGATGGTCTAGCGAAGAAAAAGAAAGCCGTGTATCATGAAAATGATCAGGGTCGCTGGTGTTAGAAGTGCTACAAAGAACGTTACACGAAAGCACGAGATTCAGAGGACTCGTCGGAGGAAGAGAAGTCAATGTCTCAGGACGCTAACTGCGTATCTCTCAGCTACAAATTCACGTTCAGTCATCACGACACTTGTATCTTCAAGTGTAAGAGCACCAGCAGCTTGGTTCGAGTCAAGAATTCAGCTCGTATTTACGTTCTCAGGCACAAGAAGATTTACATCCTTACAGGAGTTCGCTGCTGTGTCCACCACTTGGATGGCAGTCTATTCAAACTAGACCAACTTGACAGCATTCCCGTAAATCCGAACCGGAATGAGTTCAAAGCTCATCAGGTTGAAGATATGTTATCGCTGTTGTCACAGCCGCAGAATAACCTCAAGTACGAATCGATGGATTCGTATTCATTGAGAGTGTTCACTGATCAAGATCGAGATCAATTCAAAGAGCTAGCGAATGCAATTCAGTTGAGAGCGGAATCAAACAAGGATAGGGATACCATCTTGGGTGTATACCTGACATATTTGTATGCTGGGTTCACCCAAGAGCAGATAAGCGCAATATTTACAATACCACAACAAACAGTTTCTGATCACATTAAACGTGCCAGATCCGCTTTGTCTACGTTCGTTGCAGATAATCTTGGCATACAACAATTCACACAGCACATCTTGGAAAATCCCCGTACGAAGAACGCAGAAGTGTTGTACAAGCTGCAAGGGTCTAAAGCAGTGGTGACAGTCTAGGATGATGCATACGAGTATCTTCCAAAAAGCAGTAACTTTCGCTTCCAAGCGGCTACGTACAGCTCCCACAAATTGCGGAATTTGGTGAAGCCTATGGTTGCAGTCAATCTGGACGGTATGATCATTGACATATTCAGACTTTGGAAGGCATCTTGAAAATAATAAATGCATTCTGCTGATTTCAAAGAACGATTCCTCCCAGCAGATGTCTTTGTCCTCGACCGTGGTTTCCGAGATGTTGTCGATGATCTTACTGATTCGTTGTGAAAATCCCACCGTTTAAGGAGAGGAATCTGTCTCAGCTAACAACAAGGCAGGCTAATACCCAACGAGAGTGCACAGCAGTTCGTTGGATTGTTGAGATTGTGAACAGAGCTTTCAAATGTAATCGATACTTGTCGAGGAATCTCGGTATTCGAGCGGTTCCCCACCTGCTCCACGATACCAAAATTTCAGCTGATATTCACAATCGATTTGGTAAGCGCATTGACAACGGTAGCATTGTGTCCCAGATCATTGCAAACACCGATACGGAGAATCACTTGCAACGATTTGTTCAGGAGGAGCGGCTCACTCGCCAGCAAGTGTCATTCAGAACCATGGACGGTTCAACTATTCCTCAGCTCCCGGAAATCGGGCCTGTTAGTCTGTCGTCCTTCATAGGATCATGTCAAATAAACTGTGTGCGGCTTACTACGGTGACCATGTGTATGGGGGATCCGGGTATGAGATCCAAGTTGGAATACAGGACAGATTCACTCCTAATGACTTTAGACGGTTCAACCTCAACGTGTCCAATCCATTCTTGGTGCGTGTCAAATTAACATCGAGACACTCTAGAAGCAAAGTATACCAGGCCTATGTTCTGTGTGATTTAAACCTAATTAGTGTTCAAAGCATTAAAGGATTCTACTGACAGTGTATTCAGGGTGCTCGAACAGTTAGTCCACGTTCTCATGTGTCTTCAGTGATATGGTACCTTGGATATCCGCGAACTCTGGAGCACATACCAGTGCCATCTGAGTACTTAAACCATCACTTCCCGGACGGTCTGCCGCTAGGTGAGTCCGATGATGATGATGCACAGCAAGAATGATCTAACTGCCCTGCAAAAATACCACCAATGGAACACACACCAGACTGCCGTACAGTGGTCGCATGTGTGGGGCTAAACATTTTAAATCCCATTTTCTCGCAACTACGCGTTTCTCCGAAACGTACTTTTTGTCCCTTTAACTCGCATACGATGATCCATCTACAACCATCAGTAGTTTCAACATTTTCACTTGTCTTCAACCTGTTTAGATTGCAAACGTCGTCGAAACATGGGTTTTCAGTGCGCTTTGCACCCTATTTCACTTATCTTGCTTCAGAACGAAGACTTTCCTCGCAAATTCATTTATATCCCTTGAAAACTCATAGGATGATCTATCTACAATCATCAATGGTTTTAAACTTGTCGCGTATCTTCTACATGTTTCGATTGAAAACTTCGAGTATTTGGTTGTGTATTTACCCAGGTTCATTTGGAACTTTGGACCCAATTTGAACTATGTTCCCATCATCCTATGGAACTCAAATTCCATGTCTAGTTCAATCCACCATGAGTTGGCGCTTATCTTCCTCTGGACCATTTCCTATAGGGATTTCGGTTGTCTCCTTTGGTAAACTTTCTTTTATATGGGCCAATCTAGTAACTTTTGACTTCGGTCCGTCACGAGTCACCCATTTACAGCCAGTTAAAATCCACACCCATGCCCCTGCCGAGGCTGGAACCCGGGGCCTTCGAGCCTCGAACCTCGGGGCCGTTGGACTGACACCTCAGACCGCACGGCTACCCGGCCGGCTCCCATATTTTGTGTAATATTATTTACACTTCTTAAGTACAAAATTCGACCTGAGCCAAAGTTCCTAAAGGCCTTAAATAAAATTGGAATTAAAATAAAGCACAAAATCAAGAAAATTTCAGATACTATGTGTAAAAAAAAAAAGTTTAAAATAAGTGCACTATCATTTTCATATTGCAACAGCACTCAATTTCTTCCTCTTTCTCTTTATCCTTCATCTGCCTCCTTCAATATACATTGTTTCCAACCATGTAGTTTCCTTTTTCTTTAGAAAAGTAATTGGAACAAATTGAACCATAGCAAACAGCAACATTGCAAGAGGAAAAGTGAAACAGGCATCCAGCTATTTTGGGAAGGAAAGTCTTAAAATGAGGATATGAAGTGTGAAGAAGATATAAAGGCGAGAATAGCAGTGAATGTTTTGTATGGAGCAGAAACGTAGACTCTACGATGGAGCGAACAAATTAAACTGAATTTATTTATGATCTGTAGGCATCTACGGCTCAGGCCAGAATAGGGTAAGGAAGAGAAAGGATACACGAAGGAATCGACCTGGATCGAAATAGAAAATATCATCCCGGCATTTGCCTGGTGTGACTAAGGAGACACCTTGGAAATTCCTCCTCCGTCAGGATTAAACCAAGGACATATCGATTGGGAAGCCATTGCTCTACCAACTGAGGTACGGCCACTTGATACGAGTGAAGAAAGAAAACTGGCAACCTTCAAAATGAGAACAATAAGAAGAATAAAAGTCAGATGAACACAGAAGATACATAATAAGGAGGTGCTGAAAATAGTATGAGAGATGTTAAAAATACTGGAGACAATAACGGAAATTGGCTGAGAATAGATTGTATAATTACGGGTGCTATCCATAAACATCTGGCATTCCAGTGCCAGGATATGAATAGCCTGTAACGTTGATAGAATGAGTGGAAACTATAGCGTTGGTTGCTGGAAGGGTAGATGTTGCCATAGGTAAAGTAATTTGGCAGTATTAGATTGTAAGCTTGCTGCTTAGTACCCTAGTGCTCCCCAGTAGCACAGATGCGTTGAAAATATGTGAATTAAACGTTAGTACCGAAACGTAATTTTAAACTTGTAAATGTACCGAAATGTCCGCCTGTTCAACGGTTAATTCAACGTTGAATAATGGTTGAGAAGAAAAAAAAGTTGAAATCAAGAAGCGGACGATGAAGAAACGGGTTCAGTTGGCCAAAAACAGAGGATGGTTGCTGTCTATTGATATACATATTTAGCTGCATTTTGTCCTTTGCTTTCACCATGATATACAAAATTAATTTTCCAATAGTAATTTTTCCAACCGTCTACTGTGGGGTTCGAAGCTGGAACGTTCCGCACTCGTCGTTGGTAGCTCAACACGCTACCATTCATCCACGGAGTGACCCTGAGAGTCACTATTCTATTACTAATTCTTCCGGGCCTTCATACCTATCCTTTTCGCCCTCAGATGTTAAAAATATATTCATAAACGTTGAATCAGAAGCTGTTGTCGAGCCCTCCATTTGCAAATTTCGTATAGTTGCTGGTAAGAAGTACACACGACACATCCGAAGTGTTCGAGAGATATTTCAAAACGTCAAGGAAGTGTAGTCATTCTTCAGTGTCAGCTTCGTTAGTTATATGCGCAGAAATTCACTCTTTCTGAAATATATACATAAAAAAGGAACGAGGCAATATAAAGAGCAGAGGTAAAAACTAGTCTGCATTTTTTACATAAAAAAAAAGAAAGAACTGATGGCCTGCTTCTTCTGTGCTTAGAAGCCATAGTGATTTATTGAGTTTTTGAGCCGAGACGCATTTAATATGCGTATGCGTGTGACTCAAATGTATATATATCTATATATGTGTGTGTCTTTCTGGACACTCACATAAACGCAGAAGGAAGGCGAATCGTGTTACGTTACAGCACTTACAATGTGTCAAATGTGCTGTAATTCTTGCAAGTGTCAGTCCTAAATGTCAGTCAACATTGAGCATCAACCTTTTGAAATGATCCAGGCTTCGACTTCTTCTTTTAGAACCGGTACAAGCAAGGAGAATTACTGGAAAAGGAGGCGCTGTTACTTTTAAAAACTTCTTCATCCGTCTCAGAAAGCATTTTAGATGCTTGTATTTCATTTTTTCTTTTCTTTTTTTTTTCAGTCTAGGATGTCGTAAAATATTATGGTGTAATATCCTTTAAAACGATACAGTATTTTAAAATGTCACCTGCCAGAAAAAAAAAGTGTAGCTCTATGCCGTCTGCAGGTTTTCCAACCCAACCCTTTCCAGTTAAATACATAATCCACTCTGTAATATGCTATTTTCTTCCTTTTGAGAGGCTGGCAGATAACAGAATAAAAATACTTCGTCGGCTTATAGTTCCGAGTAGAGTATAGGCACGAAAATAGTGTTGGAACGAACGTCGATGAAGAAACCGTTTGGAAATATCTTGTTCTTTCTCCTGTTCAATCATTGATTTCGGATAGTCTGGAGAAGGACACGAGTTCGAGCCTTGTTCAAGAATTTACCTCAAATACGCCACGGCAAATGTTGAGGATGTTACATTGAAAATAAATCCTAACTGCTACCTTGTGAGATAAGCGTTAAAGCGTTTAGTGATGATATAATGATCAAAATGTTTATTTTGAAAGTGATCAGTATGATTTACTCACACGCTCATTCAACTGAAGCGAATAACTTTCATGGGTGTGTGGCATTTCTGACTAGTGGAATAGGAGAAATGGCAGGGATGTGGACTAGGAATCTTCCAGGGTCTAAGCACTTGGGTTGCGCGGAAAAACGCTGGAAAAACTTCAGTCATGATGGCCAGCCTCCTAGTTTGAACAACTCGGGACCTCTACCAAATGAGGCATGGTTGCTCGGAACATTATTATTCCAGTAACCTTCCCAGATAACAAGGAAGTTAGGATCTATGTGTCTTCAAGAATGACATCTTACTATAATGCTATTGGTGGAAGTAGAGATTTCTCCAGGCCCATTTCTTTTCCTGGTTGTTTCTGGTTGTGAGGTTACAAAGAGTTATTTTATTACTCAAACATCTCATGATCTTAAGCTTACGATACACTTACACCAGACATATTCTTACGACAATTTTAGTCTACGTTCTGAACATATTCGTAGCGATCTGACAAACGTTTCCGTAAGGCCCGACAACGCGCTGCTCGACTTCCGATACGTTCCGCATATACTGTGTGTTCCTGTAGGAGACCTGGATTCAAGGTCATTCCCTTGAGAACATAGGTTCCTCAGTCTTGGACTAAGGAAACGTCTTCTTCGAAAAACTTCAGTCACAATTGCCGGCAGCTGGATTCGAACGCAGAACCTCTACCATTTGCTCTCTTTCAGGTTTATGTGGAACATTCCCGACTTGAAATTTGATTTCCGGAACCGAAATGCCAATTTTCGTGATTTCGGCACATCGGAACTTCCGAATTAATTTTTTTTAGGAATTCCGGAAAAATACAAATGGAAAATAACTCCTCTAAAGTCTGTTAAAATTAGAAATTTAGTCCAAACAATTGATGTAAACAAATACTTGTTTATGAATTAGTTTAACAACATACATTTAATGCGTACTTTTAAACGTGTTCAGCTACACAAATAGCTTCAAACTGTAATTCTATTCAATCCCAATGAGTAAAGAGATGACTAATTATAATCTGGTAGAATGAGCTCAGCTTCAAATCCATTTGCAATTAACAAAACAATAAATATGCTTATTACCCAATGCAACAGCTATTAAAACAACATAAATAGTGGTGAAAATGAACTTCAGGATTGAACATGATTCACGTCTGTAGGCAATGAAGAAAAAAAGGAACGTTTTGTACTTTCCATCAAACATATATACATGAACACACACATATGCAATTAGTTTTGGACAAACCGAGCTAATACACGTGGAAAGGAGAATCTATGGAACGGAGAGGTCGTAGCTCAGTTGGTAGAGCGTTGACTTGTCATTCGGGAGGTTCTGGGTTCTATATCTCTTCGGGATTTGAAAGGAAAAACGGACAATTCATACCAAGTTTTTCCAGGTGTTTTCCTCAGTTGCGCCATGGAAATGCCGGGACGGTACCTTCATCTTAGGCCCTAAACTACTCTATCCCGTAAGCTTTCCCCTACCCAATCCCGGCCTGAGCCACAGATGTCTTCTCACTACCGCCAACATTATCTAACTCGTTTTCTAGCCTACATCCTAGGTCAGGCATGGGCGATTTTCATCATCAAAAGAGCGATCTTAAATCCACGGGAACGAACTGTATTCAAAATCTCCCGCTGTTCCTCGAATTGTTGTGGAACAAAGCAATGTTGCCGGACCTGACGGAAACGTCTGTCAGATCGCCACAAATATGTTCAGAAGCAGAACGTTGGTTAAAATTGCAGTAAGAATGTATCTGGTCTTGGTGCATCGTAAGCCTAAGGTCATGTGATGTTTGAATAATAACTCTTGCAATTTTACAACCAGAAATAATAAGGGAAAGAAATCGACCTGGTTTATTTCTAAATCAGTATTCCTGCGTTGCCACTAAAACTGAAAAAAGGAGTTTTACTAAGGAAAACTCGCGAAAAGTGTAGTTAGCAATCCCACCCCCCAGCGGAATTCGAAGTCACGAATCCCAGTTCAGAGCTTCTCGAATGCATATCGTACTGTACATAAACAAACTGCAAGAATGTCAATTGTATCTAAGGAACTTGCGGTAAAAAATATAGCAATCTTCTGTCAGTGTAAAATCCCTCAGTATTATTTTGCCTGAAAGGATTAAATTTAAAAGGCTCTGAAGTACCCAGCAGTTGTAGTTCAGTTGGTAGAGCGTTGGCTTAGCAATCGCAATGTCCTAGAAAAGATCGCAGCGGCCGCCCACCCAGACAAAGGTTTGTCCAGGGCTCTTCATTAATCATACCAGGCAAATGCTGGACTGGTACCTACTAACTAGGCTCTGGTCGACTATCTTTCAACATCCTCGCCCCCTCCCCTATCCCGAAGGTATTTTCTCCCTAAGTCATGCAGACAAACTGTACCTTAAAATATAGGCCTTTGCCGATTCCTTTCCCACATCCCTACCATTCTGACCCCAGCCCAGTCTGACTGTGAGCTAGAGGTGTCACACGGCCATAAAAATAGTTCGATTCCATTCAATAAGCGTGTTTGCAAATCATCCTGATTACTTTCAAATGAAACATTTTCAGCATTATCATCACTAAAAGCGTCAACGCTTATCTCAGAAGGAACGAAAATAAACTGATAATACTTCCTCCACATTATACAACATCCTCCGCAAACAAAGGCCCAAATTGTTCTTTGGTCTTGTTGATTGATTGAATTGTCATGAAGGTCCTAAACGAACTAGTGATCTTTGCTTTACATTACCCTTAAGTTCTAACTCAGTTCTCATACGCTTGCTGTCACTTTGTGACCCATTGTTTTATTTATGTCTTAATTCTTGCAAATGATGTGGTTATTATTGACAGAATGTGGTATTATATGTACAGTCCAATAGGCACGGTATTTTAAAAAAACGGGGTACACAGCAACAGCAAGCGTACGCGTAAAAACACGGATTTATAGAACTGCAAGTTCGGTCCATTTTCCATTAAATCGATCCTTCCTCTTGCATCTGGATTTAGATACAAATCGAGTTCTCCAGCGTCGTTACATTCATGTCAATGGTGAACCACAAACGCAACAAAGGAAGATTATTTTATCTACTAAACAGTAGTGCATTTCTACAGAGGTGCCCTATTACTATAGGTCTTGCATTTTTATAAAGTTCCCTGTAGACATACAAATTGATAAACCACTTTCAAAAGTGACCTGGCACCACTTGGGAAACAATCCCATTTTGTAGAGCAAATATGTAAAAATGGCGACGATCAATAGCAATTCAACGATACTGATCACTATATATACACACACACTTTGTGTAAAATTACATTTTTCTTCGTTCATTCCGTCTCAGCAACTGGTTGAGTAGTCTTCTGTATTCGTAACAAAGAGGGTGTGGAGACCTTAAAGAACTCTAATCCGTATAGAATTCCTCCCTTTCTTATTCATATAAACCGCATTTACCGCAATATAAAAACGCCTTCACACCCATGTATTGTCCACCCTTAAGTTGATGATTGTGAAAGATGGTCTTGTACCTTCATTGTTGTTGTTGTTATTATTATTGTTGTTCTTTTAAGGGTAGCAAGGAGGGGCTCTACTTTCGTTGACAGAATCTCATTTGATTTTCTTTTTCATACCTATATCTCTTCCTTTGGCTGTAATAAATAGCGTTAATTTACAATTCGTTCAAATTCAGTCAGCATTACAATGAAAAGCAAATAATTCTCCTTTGTAGACAGTAATTTACTGCTTCCGCTGTGTACAAATAAAGAAAAAATGTTTCTTTCTCTTCTCCTACGGTTTAAAACGATGTTCTGGGAAGAAAAGGTTTGTAACAGAAAGAGATATTACTTTCATGACGAGAACGGGAGTGGGATCAGTAATAGCTTAAGACACCAATGATGGAACCACCGCCCACTGGACGGAACTTCTGATTTTGTTGTTATTTGTTACGGTTACGCATGAATACCATAAAATGTTTTCTTCCTCTTTGTTAGCTGATATAAAACTCATATGTATAAAGAAGTTTCATAT
>JAGDQP010043807.1:0-16104 GCA_022664845.1 Lepisma saccharinum | reverse complement strand
AGAGTAGTAGCAGTAGTAGTAGTAGACAGTAGTAGTAGTTCCAAAGCGAGAGGGTTATGGGACGGTGCCCACCCACCCGTGTGCTTACACTGTAGGTTAGAACGTATTTTAACACAAGTTGCCGACTTTGTGTATAATCGGCGCCAATTTCTTCGGTTAGGCCTTTAGGGTGCTCGTTTTCCTTAGGTCATTTTTCAGCTTCCAGATAGGAATGTAGTAATATTTGTCCCGCAGTTTCCCTTGAAATATTTCGTAAAAATACTCATTAGTTTTCGAGATATGGAAGGGTGCTCCTTTCGTGGTGACCACACCAGGGTGCCACTTCTGGTGGGTAGACCTGTATAGGTGTGTGTGTGAGAGAGAGAGCGTATGTGTATGTGTGTGTGTGAGAGAGAGAGAGAGAGAGAGAAAAAGAGTGCGTATATATGTGTGTGTATCTGTTTCAGCCTTTGAATGTTACCACAGAATGCAGAATCTCATCACAAGGGACACTCGTGCTCTACGTAACGATACTGGAGTGACTGCTTAGTGTCGTAAGATAGACGCCAGACCAAATATTTAGACTTCCAGTCTAATCCAATGTTGACCAAACTTTCAGTTCTAACTCAATTTTATACGCTTCTTATTGCCGTACGGCCTCTTTTTTATTTAAGTTTTAATTCCTGAGTTATTCATATAATAGTATACCGTAATCTGCATGTAATAGAAAATACTGCAAATAATATTTACGTTTTTTGAAAGAATTAAGACATAAATAAATAACGGACCACACAGCGATATCGAGCGTGAAAAGCTGTTAGAATTTAAAATTTGGTCCATATTGGTTTAGACTGGTGTAACAGTCGTTACAAGCCCCTAGAGGAATTAGGTACAAAGGACGTTCAAAAAGTTTTGCACAATGCAGTAAATGCACTTTGCTAAAACCCTGGACACTGACTATTACACCACTGTTTCACACACGCAGTGCGTTCTTGATCACTGACAAACTACCTACCATGACGGTGCGTCTTCAGACGACAAAACAGCAAGAAATCGGATGGAGTCAGGTGCGGTCTATAGGGAAGTTGAGGGACCACTTCCCACCCCATCCCTCTGATTTTCTGCTGTGTGTGAATGGCAGAGTGGGGCCTCGTATTCACTTGGTGCAGTTTGATGACTTTATTTCGGTTAGAGCACGTCGCAGCTTTGTCAGTGACAAACAATACCGCTCTCTATTAATTTATGCTCCATGTTCCAAAAAGTCATTGAAGATTACGCCACGATGATCCCAGAAGAATGTGGTCATTAATTAGTCCGCTGATCTGGGAGTCTCGTTTTTTCCTTCCATGGAGAACCAAGATGACACCATTCCATGGACTACGCTTTACTCTCAGAATGCATGTAAAACAACAAAGTTTCATCCTCTGTGATCACGCCATCAAAGCTTTGTGGAGAGTCACCATTGAACATGTTCTGGAGTTCGAGAAAAATTCCCTTCCTCTTTGATTTCTGTTCCCTTATGACCAAAGTTCATTTACGGCATTGAAAGAACGGTGCTCCAAATGTGTCACAGCTGTTGGAGGGTACATTAAGTAGCATGCGTATATACATAGAGGACACAAGTACATGCACACACAATTTCATGGTTCTAGTACAACTATTAAAAAAGTTATGGACCATTGTGCAAAACTTTTTGAACACTCTTTGTACATTTACTTTGACTTACTATTTTGATACAAGTGTACTGAGCAAGAACCGGGGAGCCTAGTTTCCAACTGCTCCGTTTGCTTTAGCAAGGGAACGGACTTTCTGTAGCGAGAACGATGTGTTATCCGCTTGGAGTTTTGTTTCTCGGCGAGAGAGACATCGAACATCGACAGGTAGAGGACCCAATACCGTTGTGGTGTGATAGTATCTTCGAAATTAACAACAGGAAGCTGTATTTCAAGAGCAAGTGATTATTATAAGTATCAAGGAAGCTTGAAGTATATTCTGATTCAGAGACAGGAGTGAAGATTACAAATCGTAAGTAAAATTCCTAAAGTGTATGTCCGAGCAGAGAAATCTTTGTCCAGCCGTGCGTGCTTGTGAGTGATCAAGTTGATGTTTCAGTGCGGTACGACGTGTATAAATAGATTTCATTGTCCTTCACAGTGTGCCTACAATTCACAGAACAAGGTCAGTTCTGGATATACTAATTATTTGTGGAACGAGACAAGCATTCTTTCGCAGGGTAAGCAAATATTATTCCCTGTATCGTTATACATACAACGAAGTTACATGGTCGAAAGGAAGTGTGTGAGACCCCTTCCCCCTCCCCCACTGTCGTGTTAAGTAACTCGGCATTGTTGACGTCTTGCTAGTTGACAAAATAAGAACAATGAATCATTTTATCGAAGAATAAAGGAAGTTCATGACTGTGCGTGTTAGCAAGGCCGAAGTCAGGCAGTTATTTGTTAATTGAACAATGCGTTGTCAAATGAAAGTTTTGATGTACACGCTCCAATAAATTTGTATTAGTACAAATAGTAATAGTGCTCTGTGTAAATAAAAATCGTGCACGTAACAAAATTAGGTTTATGTCCTTATGATAATTCTGAGTTATGTTGAATGCATAGATGTAACAGTACTTTATGCAAGGGCATATTAATAGTTCCTTAGTGGTGAATAGTATATCTGATCAGATAGTTAAACAGATATCATATACTGTTTTTATCTTGAACGATATTCTAAGGACTGGTTATACACAGCTTTTAGTATAGAAAGTTTAGGGAGATTATTCCGTAACTCAGGTGGATAAATCTTTCTAATTATAAGATATGATATTAGCGTCGTGCTTTGTAGTCATTTTATGAAGATAGTTGATTGAGTTCAGGGTAGTATTTGTTCGAGATACATTGCGGTGTCATCCCAAGATCCCCTCGCTCTCTCTATTTTTTTACGACTATTGCAGACATATATTCTACCATATAGTAGGGTTTCTGTCATAAGCTCTCTAGTGCTTGCGTTGACGTAGTGTGCGTAAGTTAATGTTTTGCATGCTAGATTGTAAGAGTGTAATGCATATTTATTTGATGTATTGTTCATTTTATTGACACTCCCACTTTAAAACAATATTTTCCATTTGCAGTAGGGTCATTTTAGATACGTTTGTTTGCTGTTCAGAGATTGAAGATATTGTATCTTAAAGTGGAAGTGATCTGCGAGGTTTTAGATATACCTTCCTCATTTCACCCATCCTTACCTTGCGTGTATTATAAGTTATGGCATGCCGAATGTGTTTTGAGTATGAAGGTAAACGTGATCACTGATATCTCAATGTATGTAACAGGAATTTGAACAGTTGATGTATAAAAATCCATATCACAAAATGTTCTATATATTTTTCATTTTGCGATATTTGCATTTGTGTGCTATTAAAGCAATATAGTAGTTAATATATCAGACGCATTTTTGTTGTGATGATGCGGGATATGTGCAAAATTGAGTACAATTAGATATTTCAGGAGATTGTAACGAATATTTTATCTAAGTCAGTGTAGGAAGCATCAGTAGTCGTGCTCTATTTATGTGATATTTTCTTATTGTAAAGTTCGTATCCTTGTATCTAAAAATAACTAGGCACAGGCAAGATAAATAATTTCATGGACGTAGCTCTGTCATTTTTACGATATATATATTGCTGCTAGAAACGCCTAGTATTAGGATATTACTAAGATATCACGATCTACAGGCACGTAACTCTGTCATCAATAGGCAGTTATGTAATTAATTTTGTCTGAATAAATTTACGTCTAATTATACAGACGATTGATACCAGAAAAGTGTTCTTTCTATATGTAAATTATTCTACTCACATCCAATTATACGGACGAGTAATTTGTAGAGCATTTTCCATTCTCACCATAGTAATATTGAACATATTCAATTATAAGGATATCTGGAGTAGTTGATGAGGTACGTTTGAATATTTTGCACATTTATGGAAACATTCATTGTCTTCATGGTATTCAATAATGGAAGCTCTCTGATTAATGCAAACTAGAGTGTATTGGAACATTCACGCTTGAATGTAACAAAATTAGGTGCTTCAGTCACATAAAGATTGCATTTATGAATGGTATTGAGTCAATAAAACAATATTATATTAATCTATCCTATTTTATTGATGTCCAAGTTACATATCATAATACTTTGGTTGGAAATAAGGGCAACTACTAACTTTTGTGAATTACCGTTAGTTATTACTTTTCTCGTGATCAGGCAAAGACATACATTCTGAATATTGAAGTGATATCAGAGTCTTTCAGAATTATTTATAATATTTTCAGTCTAATCCAAGCAAATAATAATAATATCATTAAAAGTGATATTAGTCTGGGCATCAGCCTACCGGGGTTATTAATTATTTTTCGAGTTCGTCACAACATGTCTTCACATTCATCGTCACACTTAGTGCTTACCAACAGCACAATAGCCAAGGAGAATGTTATACTGAAAGTAGACAAACCATATTACTGATGATAAAAAAGGATATTCAGTGCATGAATAAGATAGTGAAGATAGAGGAAGAAAGAGTTCAAACACAATCCATCGCACTGAAGTACTCAAGAAAACACCTATTAGCAGCCAGTTTATGACTTCCCTATTTTTTTACAGTAAAATAATGCTTCTTATGGAAATTTTGTTCAATCAACTTCAAAATCGAGGAATTGAATCTTCCTTTACACAAAAGACTATTTTCCACTTTGAAACAAATATTAGACATATAACAGAGCAGCTTGATGATTCGAGTGAAACAGACAATACAAACACGGTATCAACAAGGGAAAACAGTGAAAGAATGGAACGGGTAAGGGAAGCAAGGGAAGTATGCGATAAGATTACTTCCGGAGCAAAATCCCGTTCTACATTCACATGGCACGTTATGGCAACCATGCTGTTTACTCTAGAGAAATTTCCGACTAAGAATTAATGCAATTTTCCAAAACAAACTGTGCAGAAATTATGTTCAATTTACACATTTCTTGACAAAAAAAGCTCTGTGTTCACGAACAGTGTTCAATCCACTCGGCAGAAGAATTGCGATCAATGTCAAAAGCTATGGGCTAGTTCGACTAAATAGTTCAAAATGGTTAGGAGAAAAAGTTTAGTGAATGTTCAAAGTTTCTAAAACTGATATTAACAATACTAATAATAGTCACACAAATTTCTAGCCACGAAAAATTGTGACAAACTATCAAATTCTAGACCTACAATTTTTCTAAGTTTTCTCTAAATCGTACCTAATTGACTTAACGTCCCTTTATTTGAAAATATTGCTAATTCTTGATTTCTGTATACGTTGCATAATTTAACTCTACGTTGATTGATTGTGACTGATTAGCTACCCGAGCCTTTCTCACATGAAAGTCCAGGCCTGCAGCCACAGGGGGGGGGGAGGCTGAGCCAATGTAAAATTTCCTTGCCCCAATACAAACAGTTAATTTTATGTACGTTTCATAAGCCCAAACTCTTCTCTAATTTACTAGAGTACCAACTTTAAGACAAAGTGGCCGCCTTGTTTAAATCCGGCTTATAGCCATAACCAGTGGTTGTGGCAGGCTGAAATTGGTATGAGGTATTCATACAGGGCTTGGGTGACCTTACCCTTGACTGTGACCCCTTCTCCTAACCAAAGGTCATTCGGGACCTTTTGTAGATGATCAAGCCTAGCTTTGATGATTAATTTTATTGATTTGATTAATTATTGAATGAATGAATTTTTTTATATTTACCACCACCGCGCTATTGTCCGCCTACGTTGACACCCCCCACGCCGTTAGCGAAACGCGATGTGAAGCGCCCGCGAGATGGCATAACGAAATGCGGTAATTTTAATTTATATTAGGATATTGATTTTATTAAGGGCAGATTTATTTTTAGGGTGTGGTTTACTTGACGTGGAATAGTGGCTCATTTACGGTCAACGCAGACTGGATATATGTTCCATGAGTTTATCGGCGAAGACCATTTGCACAACTAATTTTTACTTTGATATTTCAATGCTCAGTGGTCACGATCTGCGCATACACAGAGTTGATTGTTTTTTCGCCTTCTTTGGCACTTTTGGTGCTCGGGGGAACATGCTAGAGCATGCTTTGGCTTTTCCTGTAATTTCACTGTGCAGGTGTTACTTTATTTTTGTTTTTCGCATAGTTATGCTCAAGAACGTGTTATAACTTATTTCTTTTTATGTCTGCGCTTGATTAACAGCCCCGGAAGATGAATGACATTTAACAACTATTGTTTGTTTCGCTTGTTTTGATGTCCGGACCGTATTAGAACATGCTCCGGATTGTTCAGAAATTTAACTAGCCAGGTGTTACTTTATTTTTCTTTCAATTTCTTTTGCTCCGGTGAACAATAGAATCTTTCGCATTGATTTGCTCGACTAGAAATTGGGTCGTTGCGGAACAAGATGGAATATATTGTGTTTTAATGTTGGGTGAAAACGTTTCTGTGTTTGAAAGATTTTTCGTAAGAACGGTGTTTATGTAATTGCACAATGTTGCACAATATTGCGCAATACTTACCATTCAAGTTAAGCTGCCTTATACTGCATTCTGCTGTCTTCATTTTTAACTTTTTCTATTTCACATTTTGAACCTTCTTAAAACTAATGTATACTTATGAAATAAATATATTTGTAAGCACTTTACTTTTTTCATTGATTTTTGAAATAAAAGATTTGATTTTACTTTTATACGAAAATACTTTAATTATATTTTTCTTTTCGTTTTATATTTTTACAATAGGTTTTACAATCGTATAGTTTTTTTTCAGAAAACTATAGTATGAAGATACGACATTATCTTTTCCCTCGCACAATGAAATAAATAAATACAATACAGAATGGTCCACAAGGTATGGATTTTTCATGTTGAATTTGAGTTTTGTTCACATGATATAAGTTGCAATTTTGGTTTAGAAATTTACAATCGGTTTACTAGGTCCATTTCCGAAGCTATCAAAATATTGACCTCGTCCATGTTTATTAATATATATTGAAGTCCAGTGACTTCCAGGTGAAGTTGACAGACCTAAATTTACTATAAGTGTTGCCGGATGTTCAATTTGTATTGGTAAAATGTCCACTGAATCAATTCCCTTAAGCGTTGTTGCACAAGTATAGCCTTGCAGCACAATTTTTAAAACTTCGTCACTCCACATCTGAATCACTTTCACTTATCGGCGTCCTTTCATACACTGTTTTATTTTCAGGTAGAATAAAGCTACGTGGATGATAATAACTTAAAAACTTGCATGCACTGAAGCTTCCTTTAGGGCACAACGAAAACTTGTAAACTGATGATGATGATGAACACAACCTTATGATGGAAATGCTAAAGCATTATATTTTTCACACTGAATGTTTTCTAAATTAATCACTGTTCTTTGTAGAAGAGAATCTAGAAAAACTTGCCGTGCTATACCGTGAGTGAAAACACTACTAGTGTGCGAGATATACTTGGTAAGTATGTATTTAACTTCACTATATTCAACTTCGCCTTCTATCCACTCTAAACCAAATACATGCTGGCTTAAATAATCATTTTTATACCTTGAACTATGAATATTCTTTGTTATTGGAAAAGAGGTTTAAAAATCCAACTTTGAAAACTATTGCTATCTGCATAAACTATGGCTAATTCTTTGACGATGAAATTATTTTCTTCATTATAATCGAAGGCTGAAAAATGTACGACAGTTCTCGTGGTTGTTTCCAAATTAAACTAAATTTTACATGGTATGATTCGCATAAACATTTCGATCTTTATCGATCTGTATAAGCAAATCAAATTGAGCGTAAATAATGCATTAAATAGAATGTGCAAGATTTTGAATGAACCATATTCGGAGATTAACGGGAGAGTCCTTAATAATATCCCATGTAGAATCATCTAAAGGTTTAGTAGGAGAAAGAATAAAAACATAAAGAGTATATCCATGAGTGTAATCAGAATATGTGACCGCATGACTTACATTTTTATGAAATATACCCGTTCCAGAGAACAGTGTGTGATAACTTTGAACGAATAACTGTTTAACATAATCGAGGTAAGAGGAGTGGGAGAATAAAATTGGGAAAAAACTTGTACCTGCAACTTGTTAACATTAAAATTTGAAAGTGGAAGGGATTTTCATAGCATTTTCCATTAAACGCAGTATTTGCAATAAAACCTATAATGAGTATTTTCAAGAAATATATTATCAAGAATATACAAATCAACATTTGCAGGAATAGTATGTACTCTTGTTTCCACTCTAGTCAGTGGTAACTTTGTACTATAATGACTCACAAAGCTGTTTCAGCTACAGTTAAACAATACATCTTTACTAGGACTTAATTTTATACGAAGATTGACTTTATTTGGAAGAACATGATTTGATCCAGAAATATCTGTATGGAGTCTCCCATACATGTCAATGAATGCGCAACCAGTAACAAGAGATTTTCGTTTATAATCACCAGCATTTTTTTCATTGAGACTATTAAAAAGCCCTGCAGTATCCTTATACCATAATCCAGTGGTGAAATAAGTTTTGCTTGCATCTTCATAATAATTAAGTAAAGTCTCATAATATGCTCAAAAAGGGTATGTAGCATTTGAAGAAGAAACAATTTTATTATTTAAAGAAACATACACTTGGCTCAAAAGTTCAATAAGAAGTTATTGACAGGCGCTACGTTATCTGATAGAACGGCTAATGGCCCTTCTGCTGATACCTGTAAATTATCTATATTTTCCGTTAATACTTTACACTTGACATCAAGATAAATATGTGCAGGAAGAATATATGTCCAGGTACAAGAAATTCTACAGGTCCATGAGAAGAAACGATGAAATTGGTCCATACTCTACCATTCGTGATGATACGATAGCAGTTTGTGTCATAGGGACAGAATCTAAATCGAATTAATTCGTACAACATTCATTACTTTTAGGTGTAAGGAACGACATGTTTAAGTGATAAATATCTTTACACTACATTTTCTTGGAAACACGTCGCCTTTTTAAAGTTGGTGGTCTAATACGCATAGGAGCCTTACGCTTACGTGCCCTTCTTCTACCACTACCACTCAGCAACTGATCGACCTTATTTTCAGCTTTGGTTGAACCTGCTTCGCGAATTCCATCTGTTAAAGATTCCTTAATAAGACGGTTTTTAAGCATATCCGCAGTAATTTGAATTCCTGTTTGTAAAGATTGTCGTCCTATTGCTTTTGCTTCTTGTTTAGTAAATGGTATAGCAAATCGAAACAGTCCGCGAAATAAACTCCCAATCTCATGTCACCGTTTCATCGTTGATAAACAGGTCCTGCAAAGTAAGGTATACCTCTACCTCTATGCATAATTGTATATCTTTTCATTTTGATGAACGCTTCAAGTGAAGTGTTACGGTTAATGTCCCAGATGCGAATGGTAAATTTCGACCTGCGTGATCCTTTAGTAGTATTTCTATAGTGTCAAATGAAAGTTTTGCAAGTGGAAAATAATGTACATTCTGAAAAGTTATGGTTTGTACTTTCCCATGATGATTATCGGTCATAGCTATAATTCGTAAAAGTGGTGCTTTTGTATAACCTACAAACTGAGGTTGAATAATATCTGTATAAACAAATACTTGATGAGGATAACCAATATCTAAAAATGGCTGTCTAGGAATCTTTTAAAATATTAATATCAGGTTCAAAACCTAATTGCAATGCTAATATCGGTGATAAACGTAAAGATTTTATACTGTCATCAACTTTTACAGTGACAATGTTTGAATATTAAAATTTTATACTTGAATTTATTTTATTCAATTTATCTAACAACTGTTGAACGGTATAATAGTATGCTTGAGTTATTTTATGTTTTTCATTATCATACCATATTAATATTTGAGCAGTAATAATAATATCGCATGTTAAGAGAATATGAATTTCACTTAATCCTACCTTCGACGAATCGTTTAAATGTATTCGATTATTAAGAATATTGAAAAAATGTGTTGTAATATTATTAGAATAAGTTTGAATACTTCCATTAGAAGAAAATGTAATGTAAAATCTATCGTCACTACTTTCAGAAATCATATTGTTTTAAAATGTAGTGTTACGCTTGACGTTCCAGATTGAAATGGCAACTTTTCCCCGTGCACATCTTTTAAGTCTATATAAACTTATCAAAATATTTCATTTCCACTTTAAGATATTGAGGACAATCAAAGATAAAAGATTTAATTTTTCCTTAATGATACTCTTGAATTCCAATTTTTCGAGTTAGTTTTTCATAAAGATTCTGATCTTTTACAATATCAATACAAACATTTATTTCTGAAGGAATAAGATAATCATGGTTTGTGTGGAAAGGTGCTGGAACATTTAGAAACTTTGGTTTCTTTTTCGGATTCATGGAACTAAAGTGAACTATGCGCGTATTCACTTTAGAATCGTTGCTAAATCCTAAAATATTTTGCAATCCAGGACTCACCGCGAAAAGGTATTAACGTTTAGGAATTCGTTAATGAGAAATATAAACTTTATATCTACTTTCCTCATATTGCATAACGACATGATTATCTTCTATTACTACAGGATCATGATTGATCATCCGTTGAACTAAGATACCGGCCGCTACCATCCCATACCCTATCCTGGTCTGATCCAAAGATGGATTTAAAGACCTTACAAATTTAAAAAAATATTTTAACGTGTCTTTTATGACAGAAATTAAATTCTCCCTAACTTACTTTCAGGTGATTAATATTCTAGAAGAAGGCGTTTAAAATTCAAAGAGCTGCCCATGTATTCAACGTAGTTAATGAGTTTGTAGTGTCGCTTTTGTCCATTCCTAGAGTTTTTAGCTTTGAACTTGCTAGTTCTTAGGGGCGACGTATTGGTAAGTGGACCGATATACTGACTAACAGATACCGGTACATAGCAGAGTTCAATTCTGTAGATCTCTGTTACTTTCTTCCTACATAAAAAGAAGTGGCAAAGAGGATGAATCAATAAATAGTAAATAGCGAGAAGAAAATATGATGACTTTACCATTCTTTAATTTACTTTAAAGTGGTTTTTTATGTCCTTATATGATATAAGTGTCTTGTGTGCTTTGTGTTTCGTAATGCAATTGTAATTTTTAGATTTTTAAGCTTTATAAATGCATTTAAACATTTTTAGTGTTTTTTATTGTAATTGTTAATTTTTAGTTTTTTTTAAAAAAAATTATAAATATATCTAGAAAACCTCAAAATTTTGTTTTCTAATTGTTATTTTTTGAATTTATTCCTCTATAATAATTTAAAAACGTATTTAGGAAATTTTAGTGCTTTGTATTGTGATTGGAATTGTTAATTTTTAGGTTTTCCTTCCTAAAAACTTCCTAAAAGTATTTGGGGCATTTTTGAGATTGTAATTGTTAAAATTGTAAATCTATCACGTAACTGCAATATGGCATATATGATGTTAGAAAAAGTAGAATCGAAAAACTGACTGAAACTAGGATTCTTATTAAAGCTGCATAAAAGCCGTGAACGAAATGTAATAAGAATATTGAAAAATGGTTTGTATTACCTTCTTGTTCAGTGTAATTAACATATTTTCAACAAGTAGCCTGCAGTAGTTTAATTATTACCCCGTTATTATTATTAATGGCTAGAAGTTATTAGTATTAATGGCTAGGAGAGTCATTTGTTATCATGTGACGGTAGGAAGGGAAAATGGTCGGAGTTAGTGATGGTGGAGGGGCGGGGCTCCGGAAGGTATGGGCCTAGGGCGCCTAGACGTATAATTCGGATCCTCAATGAAATTGAGGGACGGGGCTTTTAGGAAATATAAACGAACCAAATTACAACTACACCGCGACGAATATAAGCGACTGCGTAATTTTACTACATCTGTTATCAAGCAGGGGAAAATAGTGTTGCGTAACCCCCACTTTAGGGAGGTTAGCTATGTTCGCGGGCGTAAAAAGCGACCACTAGGATCTCTAGAATTCTCTGAGGTAGAGAGCTTACAGGTACGTAGACTTATGAAGCCGTGGTTAGGTGCGGCCGAAGGGCCTCATTGCCAATAGCTGTTGAGAGACACAAATTGAAATACATTTTGCAAGTGTTTATTGTATTAACATAGTTTACAAGCAACTAATGAGTAATATAATGATTAGATAATACAAAAATAATTACAAATGAAGAGTTTATTTAATGTCGTTGGCTAACTAGTCCGAGGCAAATGACAGACATTCTGATCCCATCAGATTTTCATTGTTTCTCAATTACTGACATAACAGAGAATTACAATTTACTGTCTAAGTAAAGAAACATTATCCTGAAGTAGACTACTCGATGTTGAAAGAATACCTGATGATAAGATATCTTACAAGAATTGGGTAAAGGTGATTTTCATCTACTAAGTTCTAAGTTGAGAAAATCGATTTACTAACCTGAAAGTTTCTAAGTATCGAATCTGCTGTTGACTGTCACAGTTTTCGCTTTCAAGTAGTCTAGAGGCACTGATTGCGTATCGAGCCTATTTCTCTGAACCTTATATACGGGGCTTACAGCGACGCCCGGAAAGTTTACATTCGCACTCTCAACTAGTCACCCTGAATACGTACCACTTGCTGCTGTATCATAGCAATTCCATATTTGGTAAAATAAGAAAGGAGTTTGGAATCGGATGATCGGGAGTTGAGCAATAAATTGCGTCCCGTATCACACTCACGTGTGTCTTGAAGCGTCATTTAAATGAGTCGATTTAGATCGTATCTCTTCTGTTTGTTTCGATCGCTTCCTTACAATAATCAACCAGCATCCTTTCTGAATAATAATTCGATGACATATTTCCGAAACAGCTAAGCTGTTTTCCTTATACAAACTCTAGAAGTTTCTGTTGCTGGGCAAGAATTCCATTATTCATGAAATTCACTCTTTTCTTTTTTTAAAAAGCTCGACCTGGGAGTCTTGCTCCACAAGGTGTAAAAACTTAAAGTGCAGCAAAATCTGGGAATGGGTTTGGTGAGTTTAATCCAATTTCGTCATAGATCCTCTCCACCTTCATTGTCTTTAGGATTAAGGCCTGAGAACAATGAAAGGAGATTTTGCTGTATTGTGTTCACGGTTGCTCCCGAGAATACGATATTTGCTCATTTATTTAATTTTATACAAATAAAGGAATGAAAAAAGGGGGTTAGTATGACAGTGATATGGTTCTAGATTAAAATTACTGTGGTCAACTTCCGTCAAGTGTTATTGCTGGGGTTAATGCAATCTGAGTGCAAGTAAGTTGATTGTTTAGCATATACTTAATCTATTGGGACAATAAATTAATATTGTTGTCAAATTGCATGGTTATAATTTATGATGCAATAATTTAAATTTGAATAGTAAGTACCTTTACTATTGGCCTACAGCAATCAAGAATTAAAGATTGACTGTACTGTATGCAGATAGTGTTTAATCAAGGAAAAGTTTTTTGTAATTGAAGAAGAAGGCTAGTTGAAAAGATAGGTAAATCCCTATTGTCTGTCATGACAGTTTGATATTAACTACACCTATTCCTAAGTTAAGATGATTCTAAATAAAGAAATAAAGTTACATTAACACAATCCTACATAAAGTTACAACAATAAGTAAAGAATATTGAACATAAAATTCATAAACAATTGAAACGTTGACACCATCATCATAGCTGTTAAAACAACACATCTCTTACTTTTTATGTGTTTTTATAGAGTTCTTTGCTTACATTACTTCACTTCATTATCGTTTAGCAACATTGTTGCGAGAAAGTTCTTGGTTTGTTTTGATTTCATTGTAAACAATAACATTCTTCTTATAGATGGACATAATATTTTCGCGGAAGTATCATGAACTGTTGTCTACTGCTTCTTTTCTTGTTATCGCCTTCTTGTTCTACTTATTTACAGCCTTGTCCTTCCGTTGATCCATGGGGAGTAAGAACATTGAGTGGAATCGCCAATCGAATAGCTGTCAAGTACAAGTAGAAATAAGTTCCTTGCACAACTATCACATTGAGCACCAGCACGAAAAAATTAAACTTTACTGCTGATTTCTTTATGGCTCAAAGCTTTATCTTTCTTGTGTTGAATTAATTTTAACAAAACTTGAAATGCGAGAAAAATTGCAAAAATTACTAGAAATAATAAAACTGTAATTTCTTCTACAGTTTTGAGTTCTTTACTAGTTCAATATTCAAGCAAATTATTGATTGGATAATTTGTTAAAATTAAATTATTTTTATTTAAAAAAAACTAAATTAATTTATCCGTAAACACTTCAAGTGAAGAGTCAACAAGTATTAACTTGACTAGAGCAGTATGCAAGTATTGATAATGGGTGCTGGCTCCTATTTAAATTATTATCGTGATTTCAGCGCGAAATAGCGGTTGCGAAAATTCCGATATTGCTTATTTTTCTCCTTGAATTTTATATTGTATACGTCTTGAGTGTTTTAATCTTAGTTTGCAATGTGTAACCAAATTGAGAAGGGTTCAAAAAGTAATACCTCTCTGCATAAATACGGTAACTAACTTTGGTCATTACACTACTATGCTATTGAATAAGAGGTGTAACAGTTTAGTTATTCAATCACTGTGATAGCAATTTAGCAACTTTAGTAGTAATGATCATAGATAACAGATAAATATAGATAGGAAAGTGCCATAGTTACGTAATGTGCCGCCTCTTCTCGTATCTGTAGCGTCCTGCCATCTAGTGCCTGTACAGACAAAAGGGCGAAAACAAGGGAAGTACGATATTCGTTAATCGGCTTTTTTAATTTATTGTCGACCAATCGATAAGGTTCAATGCAAGTGGGTTTTCCCGCCTCTTTCGTTTTACGTCAATTATTCAAATTTCAGTGCATGTAAACAAGAAATCAACTTCCAAAGTTTGTTTCGTACTCAATAAAAGGTACAATTCGTTTTAAGAAAATACTACTAGTAACTTCAGGATTGTGTGTAGACATTTTCGTGACAGAATTATGCACCAAAAGTTTCTGCACTCACCGTTGGCGTTATTGGTATTTCTTTAAAGCTACTTGTACCCATTATACAGGTACGAAACGAACTTTGGTCCGTCAAAGTTAATTTCTTGGTTACCTGCACCGAAATTTGAATAATTGACGTAAAATGAAAAAGGCGGGAAAACTCACCTGCATTGAGCCATAAGTGTTGTTTCACCCACAACTCGTGAAGAATTTAAGGAAGTTTAATTTATTTCAAAGCTCTTAAAATTCTTTAACGATTCGTCAATTTTGAACGAAGATTTTTCAGACCCATCCTAGGTGAAGAATTAGGGACGCAGTTCGGCAAGTCTGCACTTCTCTCGGTTGTTGATAGTGGGGCACAAATAATCAAGTAAAGTTGGAAATCTACGAAACCTATGATATAAATACTTTATATATTGATAGAAAATAACTTCTCATTGAAACTTAGTACATGTTACATTAACATATTTCTTAAGAATACATCGTCAGGTCATAACTTTAACACAATCAGCGGGAGAGAAAAAATGCAATATAGCTGTCACTATCTGTGAATTCGCCTCGTGTGGCTAAGGAAGAAGAATGACTATTTCCAGGGTTTCAAATTAGGGCCCCTTAATTAGAAAGAAGCAACAGTTTCCGCAGAGCCACAACGCTCGTTTTGATAATGAGAAATTTCGTGATATTATGGAGGTAACGACTCCCAGATATTCCTCAAATTTCTCATATAGAATATGGTTACACTACAAAACTTATCTCATTATTTCCTAGATTTGCATAATTATTAAACAAGCATGAGCTTAAAATGAATTAATAAAATATTCTTTTTTGCGTTACTTATAAGATTCGAGAGAAAAACAAACTGGAAGCGTTAGTTGCTAGTCTTCAATTTACTTTGCTATTTTCGTCTCTAATTGGATTCATAATTGGAAAGTCGTTAATCAACAATGGCAAAAGGTGATGTGTTGAGTATCAGAACTTATACTTATGTAAAACAATCTATTACATCAGCGTAAGATCAACGTACTCTTTTATAATATATATATTGGACTACTAAGGTTTCGGTTCATTCTGCTAATATTTTA